>BRDA01054087.1:0-14796 GCA_036984385.1 Crenuchus spilurus | reverse complement strand
ATATCAATATATAGTAACGCACCGCTTTTAATGACCAGTAACGTCAACGGCGTTGTAACGACAGGAAAAGTAATTAATTATTTTATCCCGTTACTAACAAAATGACGTTGTTACGTAACGCCGTTATTTTTAACCCTGGTAATAATGGAGAAAGTTGGTCAGAGAACATTTTAAAAAACTCAATTGGATAGCCGTCCGGCCTCGGACACTTACCACTTTGCATTGCCTTAATGGCTATAGCCATCTCATCAGCTGATAAATCTTCTTCAAGTATCACAGCCACTACAGAATCCAAGTGTGGAAAAAGCAGTGGCCCGAGAAACTTATCAAAATCATATGGGTTTGCAGTTGAATCAGAAGTGTATAATGATTGGTAAAATGTTTTAAAACAGGAATTTATTTTTTGGCTAACTTATTTTTAGTCCTTGCTCATTCTTAATTGATGGAATGGCTTGATTGGCAGTCTTTAGTCGAAGCGAATGCGAGACTCCATCCAGCCTTCTCTCCATGTTCATATGAGTAATGCCGCGACTTGGTGATTAAGTATTCAGCCTGTCTAGTTGACAAAAGATGAAATTCTACTTGCAGGAACATACGTTTTTTCAGCTTATCCTCTGAAGCCTGGCAGCTCTGCTGCCTATCTATTGTTAAGATTTCTTCTATTTCTCTGAGGCGTGCTGTTCTAATTTTGTTTTTATTAACACAATATGAGATAGTTTGTCCCCTAATATATGCATTAAGGGATTCCCACACTGTGGAAGAGGACATTTCAGGGGATTGATTAACACTTAGAAAAAATGCAATTTCAGATTAAATGAATGTAGTAAATGCCTCCTCTGACATAAGTAACGGATTTAATCTCCAGGGTCGTGGAACAAATCGTGTGTATTTGGAATATTCATTTTCAGGGTCAAAGGGCCATGATCAGAAATTACTATGGCTTCATCCTCACAATCAGACACAAATCTTAACAGACGTTTATCCAAATAAAAATCATTTATACGAGAATAAGTTTCATGAACCTGAGGAAAAAAAGGAGTATGCCCTGGCTGTAGGGTTTCGGAATCGCCACACATCTGCAGCTCCATATGTTTCCAGGAAATATTGAATAGTTTGTGCCTATTTGGATAAAGGAATTTTTTTGGATGCACTACGATCTAGAGTCATGGAAAGTACACAGTTCATATCACCTCCAAGAATAATATGATGAGAAACCATATTCAGTAAAGGTGAAAAAAATTTTAGTAAAAAACTCAGGGCTATCCCAATTTGGTGCATATATGCTGGCTAATATAACTGGAAAACAATAGAGTTGCCCAACCACAATTACATAGCGTCCTGCGAGATCAGCATCTACACTAGTTGCTGTAAAGGGTGTGTTTTTGTTCATTAGTATGGCTAACCCCCTCAACCTTGAGCCAAAATTGGAATGGTATATCTGCCTTGAGTTACTTTAAATGTGTAAACTTATCCATCTCAGACCCATTGCTGAGGTTGCCGCCAACACTCCGCACGCTCATGCTGAGTTCGCACCTGGTACTCCGCCCACTCCTGAGGTCGCTGCTGGCGCTCTGCCCGCTCCTGCTGAGGTCGCTGCTGGTACTATGCCCCTGCATGAGGAGCACACAGTTGGGGCTCTACCTACTTCCCAGGAGAATCTTGCTCTGCCAGTCGTTCCAGAGGTCGTGGAAGTTCCAGTGTTAGCCGAAGAGCCAGTTTGTCAGACAAGAGACTTGTATAAATTTTATGGTGCTCCGTATACTGCCTCAGCTACGGTTGTTTTTTTTTTCCCCCAGTGAGGTCCCACCTATGCTCCGAGAAGTTGCCGCTGAAGCTCTATACATGCTACAGGAGACCACCGCTGAGACTCCTACCACTTTCCAGGGGTTTGTAGATGAAACCCCACCCATGCTCCAGGAGTTTGTCACCGATGTTCCATTCCTTCTCCAGGAGACCTCAGTTGTATTCTGGACTAAGCTTCAGGAGGTTCATGCTCCTGTTCTGCCCACTCCTGTGACCAATGTACTCCTATTTCTGCACTACAGTCCCCAATCTGAAACACATCCATGTCCCTTAACAGTATTGTTACATTCCTCTCTCCCCCTTCCTTCTTGATGTATCCTGGTCTACTCCTATCCAGTCCATTGAACCTTCCATGATTGTCCCTTCGAACTCCGTTAACAATACTATCACCCATCTACTCTTCTAAACCATTTTCGATCCCTGACTCCCTTCATCAGATGCTGTCACCCTTTGTCGCCTTGTGATAGTGCCTATCTATTTTGGTGGTCCCGGTCCTCCTATATACTTAGGCCATGGGGTCCGGTTTATTGTTGAGCAATATGTGGCGATACCCCCTTTCACCTGGCTGTGCGGACGCCTTTGCCCATTTGGCTCTGTCCATTCTCTCTCTAACGGGCACTCCCGCTCGCTCACGTACGCATGCTCTCTGTCTCTTGTCCCATCAGGCTTACTCCTCTCTCTCGATCCTGGCCTCGCTCACTTACTCTCTCGCTCATTGGTTCATTCTCCAGACACACGCCTCTGCCTACAATTCCCATCAGCCCCGCTCTCTAGCTTGCTCTCCATGTACTCCACTCAGTTATACAAATACATTTCCCAGAATCCTTAGTGTTCTGTCACACCTTTCACATAACCTACACACCTGCGATTCATTCACCTCATCAGACTCCATTATTTATACCACGCTCATTCATTCCTTTTGTCTTGTTTTGTTTTTCTTTTGTCTATAATAATGTCTATATAGTAGTGTATGTTCACTCGTACCTGCGCTGATCTTTTCGCTTCCTTGGGCCTAGGCTGACATATATTCCTTATCCTTATATGAATATATATTATTTTTCAACAACTCTTTATTAATATATTATCTACCTACCTCTTTTACTGTACTGTATTGATGATGATGCTGGAACCTTAATTTCCCTGAAGGAACCACCTAAAGGGATCAATAAAGTGTTCTCTCTCTCTCTCTCTCTCTCTCTCTCTCTCTCTCTCTCTCTCTCTCTCTAGAGACAAAAAAGTGCTTCTATCTATCTATCTATCTAGAGACAAAAAGTGCTTCCCTCATAGTCTTAAATATCTTAAACTAAATGTATGCATACCAAACATGTAAAAGTAAAAGTCTGATAAATTTGTACTGAGTTTGAGGTAAAAGACACTTATTAGCCATTTCCCTGTTAACAAACTCAAAGTGAAGGAACTTCAGGACTTCCAAAGAAAGTATAGAGGGGGAGTGGCTTTAAAATGACATTTTTTTGTGGGTGAGAGAGGGTTTGTAAGTTGGTTGTGTGTGTGTTTTTTTTTTTTTTTTTTTTAACGATCCATTATTATTCAAAGCTGAACTTCCTTAAACGTGTCTCACTTGGTTTCAGACTTGGAAGCCTGCAGACGTTGATTTTTGGACATTCTTCAGTCAAGTTCTTCCTCTTGAACTTGAAATAACAGAACAGAGATGGCTGGTAAGAAAATAACATGTTTGGATTACTGATTACACTAAGAAATAAAGAAGAATGATGTACGTAATAAATGGGATGTCAAAAATAAGCTCTAATATACAGAGAGTTGTGATCTTATATTGATAATGATTTGGAAAGACAGATTTCTATTAGCTAAAATATTCAGATATTAAACAGAATAGATGGATATTGTTTAAATCAAACCTTTACATCTATTTATATTATATTATATATTTTATATTATATTCTAGTTATATTTACCACTTTTACAGTTTTTTTTTTATATTTAACCCTTTACAGTTTTAGCAACAACTGTTCAGTCAAACTCAATGGTCACCCTGAAAGCTTGGTCATTTTTGTCAAAATGTCTCTCAAACTGCATGTAGATCTTTAATAATGGTCTCACTGACTAGTTGGACTGGTTTAGGACACGTCAAACATTACAGGACGACGTTTTGCATAACGTATACCAGTTGTACAGACTCTAACATTTAGATTTTTAGATAATTCTAAAATATTATATTACTATATTTCACCACAGTTAGTTCTGACCCTGCAATGTGATTGGTTGAGAGTTCTAGTAGTGCTGATAATGACCACAAAGGGCACTCTGACCAACACCCTTTACATATTGCTATGCTGCACACACACATCCTAGCAAAGACCCTAGTGTGAGTGTCTAATAGATGAACTACTTTACTCTGTGGAAGTTGATCATTTTTTTGTTTCCTCTTTATCTTAAAATCTAACAATACACAGAGATACAGAAGTGTGGTATAATCACAATAATACACTGGAGAGTGGTGCTATAATGTGAGATACTGGCTGGTGCAGTCATCTTCAGTACTCTGCCTGCATGACCGCAGCACACTGATGCTAATATCTTACATTATAGCACTCCCTCTTGTGTATTATTGCTTAACTTTCACACTGTGTAAACAAATGACAATCATTACAAACAAGACTCTACCAAATTTACTGGAGCTTGTGCAGAATTTCACTGATTTTACATGAAGAGCTGATTTTCCCAGGATGGTTGAGAGAAAATGCATTAGTTCTGCTGTCAAAGTTTCACAGCATTTCATGGGCTTGTTTCACAATTAGTGACACTATTTCCACAGTTGTGATTTTGGTACGGCTCTATTTATAAAAGGTACCAAGTCGCATATACAGTGCCTTGCAGAAGTATTCGGGCCCCTTAAAGTTTTTCACATTTTGTCACCTTACAACCACAAACTTAAATATATTTCATTGAGATTTTAAGTAATAGGCCAACACAAAGTAGCACATAATTGTGAAGTGGAATGTAAATGATACATTGTTTTCAAAATTTTATTCAAATAAAAATCTTAAAAGTGTGACGTGCAAAAGTATTCAGCCCCCTGTACTCTGATACCTCTAAACAAAATTCAGTGCAATCAGTTACCTTCAGAAGTCACTTAATTAATTAATAGAGTCCAGCTGTGTGTAATTTAGTCTCAGTATAAATACACTTGTTCTGTGAAGGCCTCAGTGGTTTGTTAGAGAACACTATTGAATTGAACTGCAAACCTACCAACACATGACCGTCCACCAAAACTGACAGATCGAGCAAGGAGAGCACGGGTCAGAGAAGCAGCCGAGAGGCCCATGGTCTTCACAACTCAGGTGGAAAAAACTGTACACAAGACAACGATAAGTGGTGCAGTCTACAAATCAGGCCTCTCTCACCCCCGACACATGACAAAGATGAAAGCCATGGGATTCCAAACACCAGGTATTTATTACGCACAAAACATAAACTAAACACCGAGACAATATCTACGGACAGTTACTAACATTCAATTACAATCAATGACGGACAAAGACTGGCAAACAAAAGGGTTATATACACAGCACTATGAGGACTAACAAGACACCAGACTGTGGGGTTTAAACAACATCACAGGGAGGCAATGACAGGACCAACATGTGAATCCCTAAACAAACAGAACACATGGCAGAAAACAGGCGGAAAAAAGACAAAAATAAGAAAATATACAGATGAGAGTTGTGGTCCGGGGGCTGGAATGGGGAGCATGACAATCTCCTTATGTAGTGAAGAATAGTGATTAATAAGGTTGTTTATAAACTGATATGTCCTAGTGATTAATAGTGTTTATTGAGGTGTTTTATGGACTAATAAGGTCATGTTATGTCACACGCCGTCATCGCTTCATGATGGTAGGCTGCACAGACGAGTCACTTCTCTCCAATGCCTTCTGTCTCTGGGTGCTTGTAGCAGGCTAGCACCCGATAATCCAGTCCACGTCTTGATGTTATCCATCCAGGTTATTCTTGGTTTTCCACGTCTTTGGACTCCCTCCACAAGTCCAGTCATAACACTTCCTTCAATGCTCTCATGTACATGCCTCATCACATGACCAAAGTAACGTAACTTGAGGGATTTAACGTGCATCAGTAACTCCTTTTGAGTTCTAGCCAACTCATAGACTTGCTCAGTGGTTGTCATCATCTTCATCCATGAGATCTGAATACGTCTTTCTTCCTCTTTCTTCATTGTCCAGGCTTCACATCCATATGTAGCTACTGGCCAGACCAAGGCTTTCATTAGTCTTAGTTTGGTGTTGGTGCTAATTGACTTGCTTTTCCTCATCTTTGTCAATTTGACCATCACCAACATGTCCATGGCCATTCTTGTCTTCACTTCACTGATACAGTCTGCAGCTTTTGTTACTCTGCATCCCAAATATGTGAAAGAGTCGACTTGCTCCAGAAGTCTTCCTTCGACTACATCTTCAGTGTTCGTCATCACGTTTGTTTTAGCTGCATTGATCTGCATGTTATATTCCTTTGCAGCCTTCTCAGTGCGACTCACCAGCTCTTCTAGTTCTTTTGATGTGGCCAATAAGACGATGTTATCTGCATATCTGAGATTGTTAATAGTCCTTCCACCAATCTTGAAACCTCCCATAAATCCCTGTAGTGCTTTCCTCATCACTTGTTCTCCTAAGATGTTGAATAAACATGGTATGAGGTTACATCCTTGACGGACTCCTTGTCTTACGCTGAACCATGCTGATGTGTGATCGGCGGTCCTGACGGCTGCACGCTGCTGACTGTACAAATTTCGGGTGCAAGGGAAAACCCATCTCCAGCATGGTTATCCACAATTTGTCATGTTGTACCATGTCAAATACCTTTTGTGAAATCAATAAAACAGAAATACAGTTCCTGGTTGGTCTAAATCCAGCTTGTTCTTGGGCAATCTCCCCTTCCAGCTTAGACTGCATTCGTTTTAATATCACTCTAAACAAGATCTTGCTAGCATGTGATACCAGTGCAATGGTCCTGTAGTTCTTGCACTGGAGCAAGTCTCCTTTCTTGGGCAGTGGGATGAAAAGTGATTGCATCCATTCTTCTGGCCAAATTCCAGTTTCCCAAACTTCCATACAGACCTCATGGATTTTATTCAACGTTGTCTCTCCACCAAACCTGAGCAGTTCAACTGCCATGTCATCTGAACCAGATGCCTTTCGTGTAGCCAGTTCTAACATAAAATGCTTGATTTATTCCTTCAGTGGTGGTGGTTCCTTTTCTTGAACATCAATCTGAATGTTATCTTCTGCACCACTGTATACTTCCTCACAGTAGTTTTTCCATTGTTGACACACCTTCTTTGGTTCCACAAGTTTCATGCCATCTTTGTCCTTGATAGCTACTGTGTGAGGCTGGAATTGTTTGGTGAGCTTCTATACTATCTGGAATACAGGTCTGCTGTTCCCTTTCTTTGCATTTTCTTCCAGCTCACTGCACAATGAGTCCAACTCAGCTTGCTTATCTCTTCTGAGCCTCTTCTTTACTTTTCTTCATTTCCCTGTAATCACTGGAAGACTGTTTTTGCTTCACTCTTCTTCTTAATCCACTCAAAGGTTTCGCTGGTAATCCAGTTCTTGTGTTTGATGTGGTTCTTCTGTATTGTCTTCTTAGCAGCTTCCAGCATGACATTCTTCATTTGCTGCCACAGTTCATCTGGTGTGTATGGTTCTTGGAGTCTTGCTAAGTTTTCAAATCTGTTGGCAACCTTCACTTGGTACTGCAGCTTGAACTGGTCCTGTCTGAGTTTTCCAAGGTCCAGTTGAATTGGCTTCCTCCCTTGTTTCCTTTTGAACCTCATCTTCAATGTCAACATCACGAGATTGTGATCAGAATCACAGTCTGCACTGAGGCATGTGCATGCATTATTGATTGACTGTTTCCACTGCTTGTTGATCAGGATGTAGTCAATCTGAGCTCTGGTCTCTTGATTTGGGCTCTGCCATGTGTATCTGTGCCTGTTGTGTAGACGGAAGAGTGTGTTACTGATGAACAACCCGTGTTCATCACAGAAGTCTACCAGTGTTTGACCTCTATCATTTCTTGTACCATGACCATATTTCCCAAGCAGTTCACTTTCTGCTGCATTTTCTCCGACTCTGGCATTGAAATCTCCAGTGATGACAAGTAGGTTCTGCTTGACATTCTCTACAAGTACCTGTTCAAATTCCTTGTAGAACTGTTCAATTTCTGTCTTGCTTGTCCGCAGTTGGTGCATAACACTGAATAAGAGTCATATCTCTTGGCTTTGAAGCAAATGTGGCTATGACTCTGCTGCACTGGATTGTAGGATTTTAGACATGTAGAACCTCTTCTGTGAATCCAGATAGCAACTCCATGATGTTCACGACCCTCCTTGCCTGAGAACAGGACTGTGTGTCCATCCTTTGTCTTGAAGTGTCCAATGCCTGACCACTTAGTCTCAGACAATCCACAAATGCTGATGTTCAGTCTTTCCAATTCACTACTAAGTACTGATAACTTGCCAATTGAGTTTAGACCCCTCACATTCCATTGTCCAATCTTGACACGGAGTCTGCTGTTTAGCTTCCCTTCATCTTTCCTTGTTATATTGCGTAATACAACCTTTGATGAGCCAGTAGTACACTTCTTAATACCCACCCTGTCTCTCACAATGGGTACCGTGGACCTTTTTATCCTGGGCGACGTCCGAGCCAGTATGGCATTCTTAGTTTTCGACTTCATTTGTGCTCTGTGGGATAAATAGACTGCCTAAGCATCCCAATCTCTTTCTCAGCCCTGCAGTCGACTCGATGTTGTGCTAAGTTGCACCTAGCATACACCTCATCATGAAAAATCAACATCCAGTGTTATTAGCAGTAAAGCAAAATAACACTTAAAGTTGTAAGAACCGTGCTGCAGCCCACAGTTCCAGGTCCTGTTGGATGGGGAGTGTGATCGCTCTTTGTCTGGAACCTCCTCTTCAACCTTACCATCAAGGGTGGCCCTAGCAGGAGCATAGCTCCAGATGGTAGTAACTTTAAAGGATTTGTGTAACTTATAATGGAGAATATGAACAAAAGAGTGGATGAAATGGTGAAAGAAATGTGTGAGCTTAAAGCTAGCTTAGTTCTCTTAAAAAGACATTGAAGAGTTGAATGAGGACATAAAAAGAATAAAAAATGACTCAAGATCACTGCAGACAGACATAAAGACCATCTGTGAGTCCATGCTAACAATGACTGGAAAAATCGATTATTAGAATCAGTCCAGAAGGAACAATATAGTAGTGGAGGGAATTCTAAATGAGAACTGGTCAGAAACGGAAGACAAAGTAAAGAATCTGATGGAGGAAAAGTTGAATATGGACAGTACAAAAGTTGAAATTGAAAGAGCTCATCAAACAGGAAAAATGTCATAATGCATTGAGATCAAGGCCTATAGTAGTAAAATTTCTAAGGCACAAAGACAAAACAACTGTCTTAGCAAATTCCAAAAATTAGGGATGCACCGATACCGATACCAGCATCGGGTATCTGTCCGACACCATGTGCGTGTACTTGTACTCGTATTCATAAACGTGCTCCGATACTACAGGATCCGATACCAGCATGATGGGAGCTTCGTTTCCTTCTAACAGACAGTATTAGTTTGCGCCACAAAATAAATAAATAAATAAAATTAAATAAAAAAAAAAAAAAAGAAGACGACTACCTACGTAGCCGAGCTGAACAAGTCACTTAACGGCAGCTTGACTTTAACCAGCCCGGTAGTAGAGAAGGAGCAGCTATGTCCGTGGTGTGGAGGTATTTCCAGGTGAATGAAGGTGACAAAAGCAGTGTTAATTTTGTTAACGATAATTATGACGAAAAATATTCGTTGATGACCATTTTTTCACGACGAAAACTAAATAAAAACTAATATTTTAAAATGAAAACTACGACAAAAAATTTGACTTTTCGTCGACAAATAAAAACTAAACGAAAATGTCACAGAATGACTAAAATAATGTTTTTGTCCAGTAATCCGCTTTTAAAAATAAACCTGCCGCACGTCTGACTTTCTCAAAGCACGTTAAACTCCAGTCACAGTCAGACTGGTGAAGCTTAACAACACAGCTGCAGCTTCGACGGAAAATAAGAAGCGATTTATGGAGTAATTTCACTTTCGCTGCCACACAAAACAAAACAGAGCAAAGTTTGTGGATGTAAAAATAACTGGGAAAAGCACTACTAACCTCAAGACGTCCACAGTTCTCACCACCACGAGCTTTACAAAAAGGTAAGCTAACGTAGTGTAGCTACCTAGTTCGCTAACGGTGATGAATATGCATATCTGATGTTTTATTTTTGAATGTTTCAGTGTATAAAGGGGAAATGTGTAATCTGTTATCATTATCTTAGGTGTTTAGATTAAACAGATCACAAACACATCTACCTGGAGCCATAAGACACACATACAGCCTCCGTTTCATTTTAATTGTAAGTATTGATATTTATTATTAGTAGGGGTGTGACGAGATCTCGTGTCACGTGTCACGATATTTCTCGTCGCGTTAAAAATCTGTCTCGCGGGATTTGTGATCCAGCAAGCAGCCAGAATGACGTCGGCTGCCCCCACCACTTTCAAATCGTTTGTTCGGCAACATTTTGGAAATGATAAATGGCAAGAAAGTGACTGATAAGACACGGACCATATGCAAACATTGTATGAAAATAATGCTGTACACCGTGGCTAATACGAGCACGATGCAGAGACATTTACAGCACAGCTCAGTACTCAAATCAACAACTGCACCTGTGAAGAAAACACCAACAAGCCAGACAACGCTGACAAAGACATTCGGACCTCAACTTCCACAGTCAAGCGCTGAAAAGAGGAGAAAAATTTAATTTTATTTCTTTTATTTTAACTTTTATAAAATTTTATTTTAACTTCAATTTGTAGAGGAAGAAGTTTATTAAAAGTTAATGCTTACATAATGCATGTTAAGAGTTATAATAAAACATTTCAAAATGCATGTGCAACTTAAATAAAAGTCTGATGTCCAGTCATATAATTTGTCATTTTAGTTTTCTTAAAATCTCGTCTCGTTCTCGTGAACCCAATATCGTGTCTCGTCTCGTCTCGTGAGCGGAGTGTATCGTCACACCCCTATTTATTAGTACTCTTATTGGTACTTGGTATCGGTTTTAAAAAATGTGGTATCGGTGCATCCTTTTTGTCATCTTTTCATCCCTCATTCTTCCCATTCATTTTCACATAGAGACATGGCAACAGCCTTGGTGGCAATGGCAACCACCACAAATACCAAAGCCTCACCTTACAAACCAACTGGGATACCTTAGCTTGTGGGCCATGTCAGCAATGTGCAATATCCCGCGTTTCCTTCAGGAAATGCTCTTTTCTAGTTAAACATAAAATGGCATTAATAAATAAATTACCAAAGGGTGGGTTAAACATAGCACACCTAAACATATGTAGTTTAAGAAACAAAGTCCATTAAATATCAGAAATATCGAAAGGTTACAATATCCATGTTCTAGCAATTTCAGAAACACACCTGGACTGTACGTTTGATGACAGTGAAATAGCAATACAAGGGTTTAACATTTATAGGAAAGATAGGAACAAATATGGTGGCGTGGTTGCAATCTACATTCGAGCACATATTGCTGTCAAGCTTAGAACTGATTTATCTGTCAACAAACTAGAAGCCTTATGGTTGCAAATTCAACTACCTCACATACAGCCTGCACTTGTAGGGTGCTGTTATAGGCCACCTAACGCTGACAAAAGATACTTAGATATGATGGGGGAAATGTTGGATAAAGTATCAGATGGAAAAAGAGAGATGTATTTTCTTGGTGACCTTAACATTGACTGGTTATCAATGTCTTGTCCTATGAAATAGAGGTGGTTAAATACATTAAACACATGTTACATAAAAACACGTTGTAAATAAACCAACAAGAATAGTGACAAATAAGGCAGGAATAAAAACCTCAACATGTCTGGATCATATTTACACAAATGTAAAGAATGTGTTCTGATGCTATCTCAGTACCAGTTGGCTGTAGTGATCATAACTTGGTAGCAATAACTAGGAAAACTAAAGTTCCAAAAGCAGCACCACAGGTGATTACAAGGTGAACTTACAGACACTTCATATTAGAAAATTTTATCGAAGAAGTAAAAACTATTTCCTGGGAAGAGATGTATAAAAAGAAAAGCCCTGAAGCAGCTCTGGATATATTCATGAAATTGTTCATTCCAGTTGTAGACAAACATGTACCAATGAAAGAATTCTCAGTGAAAAACATAAGAGCTCCATGGATGAAGAACTAAAAAACATCATGGCTCAAAGAAACAAGGTAAAAAAGGAAGCTGTAATAAACTTTGGAAGGAATATTGTAAATTGAGAAATTATGTATGTAAACTTAACATGAGAAAGAAAAATGAATATTACATAAATAGGATTGGGGCCTCAATTAACAATGGAAAAGATCTATGGAAGACTGAATAATATACTGGGTAAGAAAGGAAATTTGGTGCCATTTTATATAGAGGTAGAGGGATCATTCATTACAAAACCAGAATCAATTGCGAACTATTTTAATGATTATTTTATTAATAAAATATGCAACCTTCAAAGTAAAATGAGCAAACTAAATGGTAAACAATCCTGCATAAATATAAAAGTTAATTATGAAAGGGAGAAATTGTAAATTTAAAACTGAGTATGTATGTGAGGAAGAAGTTGAAAAACTTATATACACAACACAAAATGGAATTGACAACTTAGATGGGAAAATTTTAAAAATGGCTGTAAAATACATAACTAAACCAGTCTGCTACATTTTCAATTTAAGTATTGAGGAAGGTATATACCCATTGTTGTGGAAAGAAGCAAAAGTGATCCCTCTGCCTAAAGACTGTAAAAGTTCATTAAATCATCCCAATAGTAGACCTGTAAGTTTGCTACCAGTATTGGGCAAATTATTAGAAAAAGTAATAACATCTAGAATACAAAATTATTTAGCTAAGAACAACATATTGAATAATTCTCAACATGCATATAGAAAAGGACATTCAACATGCACTGCATTAATTCAGATGAATGATGATTGGTTACAAGAATTAGAAGAAAAAAAATTAGTCAGAGCAGTTCTTTTAGACCTCAGTGCTGCATTTGATGTGTTGAACCATGATCTGTTGTTGGATAAACTAGCTTGTTATGGGATGGACTTAACTGTAATAGCAAGGTTTAAAATTTCTCTCTCAGATAGGAGTCAGAGGGTTTTCTATAATGGAAGTTTATCGGAAAGTAAAAAGGTTAATTTGGGAGTTCCACAAGGAAGCTGTCTTGGCCCATTATTATTTTCAATATACATAAATGACCTGCCGTTAGTGTTGAATAAAGCCAGGCTGCAGATGACAACGTTTTATGCATCCGCAGACACTGTTAATGATCTAGCTATTATGTAGAAGGAAGAACTAAAGTCAGTAACAAACTGGATCTGTGATAACCAACTCATACACTAAACATATCAAAAACTATCATAATTGGGCGGAAATCATTGGGAGATCCAAAATTTAAATTACGCATAAATAATGAAGAAATTGAACAAGTTCAAGAGGTGAAATTACTGGGTGTTATAATAGACAATAGATTATCATGGAGAAAAATTTAATACATAACAAAAATGGGAAAGATTTTATCTGTAATAAGATGTGCAACATTTGTAATCTATTGTAGATTTGTAAAAGTGTAGATAATGCAGAATAAGGGAGCTAGAATGGCTTTACAATGCCCATACAGAACTAGGATAAATAAAATGCATAATGAACTAAAGTGGCTAAGGGTGGAAGACGGGTGGAGAGCAAATCTAGTGGGACTTAGATGAAGAATATTTGAGGTAAAATATCCAGTGTCCATTTATGGGCAATTAAAACAGATAAGAGAGAGAAACTAATACTACAAGATATTCAACAAAAAATACTTTGAATTACCAAGAGCAAAAACCAATTACCGGTGTAAAACAGTCATTTACAGAGCAATTAAAGAATGGAATTCTTTGCCGGCTCCATTGCTTAAGATTGACAGTAAAACAAAGTTTAAAAAGCAAATTAAAAAATACTACCTGAAAGATCTAGAGACTATCTGAATACTTAGGTACTTTCTGGTCAAGTACATGCAGAGTGCAGGGTATGAGGTAATAGAAATTGTTTGTTTATTGTTATTATTATTATTATATTATTATTATTATTATTATTATTGTTGTTGTTGTTGTTGTTATTATAATTGTAACAATGATGATGATTTCTTTTCTTTTTTTTCTTATTTTTATTTGTAACTGTGGGTAGGTTTGTAATTATGGTTGATGTGTGATTGTTTGTTATGTATGTTATGTCTATGGGACCCCAGGAAGAATAGCTGCTATTTCAATAGCAGATAATGGGGGTCCAAATAAAACAAATTAAAAAATATATACATTCCTACATCCCATGTTTGTGTGAAATATCTACTAAATATAGATATGGTGGAGAGTAAACAGCTGTCTATAAACTATAAAAGTATATAAATATAAACTGACTGTGAATTTGTGGGAGACACTGAAACTGAGCTATAAAAGTGACACTGTCCTACCTCACCTTTTACTACAGACGAGTATCTGAAGCAGCTGGACCTTTGTCACGTTGCAGGTCGAGCAGAGAGGAGAGGACAGGCAGACAGGATTAACCCAAATGTGGAGGTTTAATGACACTGAAGTACACACTGATACACAGACTCTTTAGCACCTTTAACACATCGACCAAAACAATGAGCGACGCTGACTGACATGAACACAGGAAACTTAAAGGGAGGCAATCAAGGCACACAGGTGGAAACAGTCACATGATATGATGGGGGCGTGGACATGAAACACATGACAAACACAGACAGGAAAGCCGCAGCTGGGAGTGTGACGACCTTAAACTCTTGAGTTATAAAGTAAAACAT
>BRDA01054086.1:6762-17661 GCA_036984385.1 Crenuchus spilurus | reverse complement strand
TTGTCAATGAAAAATATTTACAATAGGTCACCATTAAAAGCTTCCAGGCAGCTAATATATATTGGATTCATCAGACCTGCCTGTGGGAACAAAACCGAAATTCTGAATAAACAATTATATAACTCTGTGAGACTTGATCCTAGAAACAAAAGTAAACATACCCTGGAAACTTTAAAGGGTCTACTTTTCAAGTATATATAGACTGAATCAATTATATTTATAGATTCTTGTGAGAGGAGCTTAAATAAGCAGAGACACACCTGTAAGAGTGAGTCAGACAGCTGCGCATATCTTCCCATCAAAAGACGCAATCTGTCATTCATATGGTAATGACATGGTAATTCCAGACATTTCATTGGTGGGTTCCAGGGGCCTGGAATCTGTGGAATGTGGATGTGAACAAAGACCTCTCACCTGAGGTGATCCTGATCAAAATACCTTTTTTTCTCAAATGGTATTTAATTGATATATAATAGACAGTATGGTGTTTTTAAATGCACAGAGAAAGAGAAGATACTGTAAATGGTGCTAATAAAACTACATACTGTAGCACATTTGCCCTTTGATGCCCTACAGTCCTAATTATACAAGTGAAGGCTATTAAGAGTCCGTCTATTTTCTAACATCAGAAAGGCTTCTTTTGGCAGTTTTAATGTCACGTCATAAGTAATAGGTTCTTGTTTATGTCACAATGCCTTCTGGGTTGAAATGACAGCACATTATGACTGATTTTTGTAGTTTGCTGTATTTCTGGTATGTCAGAGTGACATAATGCTGATGGTGTGACATAGCTTGCCAAGTGAAACTTGTTGGAAAATTGAACAGTGGTGTGTACTTTAAAAAGATGCCCTGCAGTGCCTCCTGTACTTTCTTGGTGGTAAGATTGACATGGAAAACTATTGCATAACACAGCTATATACTGAAGACCTTGACACTGCCAGTCATGACACTACAGTGGCAGAGTTATGTTTTATTTCTCTGGCCCTTAAAGGAAGATTTCACCAAGAAGTCATAGCTATTTTTTTTACACTTTTCCCACTTACCCAAGATGTTGTCTATCAACCAAGACATGTTTGAAGTCTGAATTGTGCTTCTTGTTTAGCTGCAAGGCTAATATGCTAACAAATACTAAAATTCCATAGTCACCTAAATATATATTTCCAACAACATTCATTATCAAGATGTTTCCAAAACCACACTCAGATATTGAAGATCTCACAGAGCAGTTGTTGTGGTTTGGAGACAGTTTGACTGACTGTGAGCTTAGAAAAGTAAGAACACCTTGTGCATCCAAATGCTGCGTCCACACACATTCCACTCTGTATAGTAATGATGACTGTCATGAATACAGGAGACTCAGGTCCAAAATCTGATTCAATATCAGTCAGATTGGAATATTGTCAAAGATCCACGGTCATTTACCAGCCCTGCTGCTGTCTGAAGTGACTTTATGAATATTTGAAGTCCATAGTGGACTTAAACCTCAAAACCTGTCTGCCACCTACACTGGACCCCCTACAAATTGCCTATTGCAAGAATAGGAGTATGAAGGATGCCATTTCCATGGCACTACACTCCACCCTTTCTCACCTGGACAGTAACGACACTTGTGTGAGAATGCTGTTTGTGGATTTTAGCTCGGCATTCAACACTATCATCCCCTCCAAACTGTACACCAAACTCAGGGATCTGGGCATCAGCACTTCCCTCAGTAGCTGGATATTGAACTTCCTTACCAACAGACCCCAATCTGTCTGGTTAGAAAACCACACCTCCTCAACCCTCATTCTTAACACCAGTGTCCCACAGGGCTGTGTGCTGAGTCCTCTGTTATACTCTCTTTTCACCTATGACTGCATACCTGTACATGACTAACACCATTGTTAAGTTTGCAGATTACACAATCACCAGTTTTAAGTTCCTTGGTGTCCACATTTCTGAGGACCTCTCTTGGACCCTCAACATCTCAATCCTAATTAAGAAGGCCCACCAGCACCTCTTCTTCCTGAGGAGACTGAGGAAGGCCCACTTGTCCCATCAGATCCTGGTGAACTTTTACCGCTGCACCATTGAGAGCATCCTTACCAACTGCATCTTGGTATGGTGTGGCCGCTGCTCTGCAGCAGAACGAAAGTCAATTGTGAGGGTTGTGAAAACTGCCCAGTGCATCACTGCCTCCTCACTCCCCACCATTGAGACTGTACATCACAAAAGATGTCTGCAGAGGGCACGCAACATTGCCAAGGACAGTTGTCACCCCAGCCACAGACTGTTTGCCCTTCTACACTCTAGGAGAAGATACAGGGCCCTCCATTCCTGGACCATCAGGTTCAGGAGCAGCTTCTTTCTGACGGCTGTTGCCCTACTGAACTTTGCACCACAGTCATGCCCCCCCGCCCCGGCTACCCCTTACACACCTCTCCTCAGTGACTGTGCTTACTACCCTCTTACCCTATGTCTCTAACCTTAGTTATACCATATTTGCATGAACACATTTGCATCTGCTGCTAATAGCAACATTCTTCTTCAATTGGTTTTAATAGTCACTGTATATATCTTCTATTCATATCATGCCATATTTGCACTATGTTCTACTAAATAGCAATACTGCTGCTACAGTTTACAGTCTTACTACTGTACTGCACATTCCTCTTCCTGTATACATATCCACTGTATATATCTTCTTATTTATTCACTACCTGCTCATGTACAGATTGCACTTTCTGCTCATTTGCACTTCTGGTTAGATGCTAAACTGCATTTCGTTGTCTAGTACTTGTACTTGGGCAATGACAATAAAGTTGAATCTAATCTAATCTAGTGACTTATACTGTGGCCTAAACCACATCCATTAGTCTGTGAGATTTTATTTAAAAGCTGTGTGTGCTTTGGGAGACACATAATCTTGGTAATGACCTTTGATGTAAATATTTATTGAGGTGACTACTGAGTTCTAGTTAGCCTTGCAGCTCTATTTGGACTCCAAACATGTCTTGGCTGATCAATTACATCCTGGATAAGTGGGGAGTTCTTGGTGAAGCCTCCATAATTCATTAGACCTTATTTAAGTTTCAGGATCAGACTACACAATATTTTTGTTTTTCACAATGTCAAATTAGACAGTATTTGTGCTACAAATGTGTGATGTTTATGGTTTTGTATTCAGAAAAAAGGAGGAAGACCTGTGAACCTGTCACTAATCTTTTTAAAAATAATTTGAGGTAATGTGTTAACAAGTCAAGAACATTAGATAACTGTAGTTAGCTACCAGGTTCACTGATGGAACAAATGGGTTTTAGGAATGATTTGTTCTGGTAAATGAAGATACCAGGGAGTTTCAGTTCTGTTCACAAACCACATCAACTCAAGTGACAACATATGTAGTCAAAAGTCACAAAGTCGAATCAAACTTCTGCTCAATGTTTGCATGTGTGTCAGAGAGCACTCTGTCCTCCAACTGGACAACACCAAGGAACATATAGGATATGCCAAACTAGGTGAAACTTGGTGCCGTTCGGCACTTGGGGCCCAATGAGCAGTGCGTGATCTATGTGGGTGTAGTGCCAGCCCTGATATGTGAAGTCAAGCCACCGCCTCTTTTCCAACTGCTGGTGATACATCACCACTTGGCAGCCAATGCACTCTCATGGATCACCTGGCAGGTGCCTGAGCCAGTCAACATTACTTATTAGTGCTGGGGAGAGAGTGCCATCTTACATGGCATGGCCAAATTTTACTCTCTTGGGCCCTGGCTGCTGATGGCAAGCACCAGGACTAGGATTTGAACTCATGATCCTCAGATTATAATGACAGCACCTTAGTCTGCTGAGCCACTCAGGGCCCTGATACAAAAATTCTGACATGCTAGACTTTCCATTGAGATTTTGTGGGGCAGTCTTTAAGGTTGACACTGTAATTGGCTGCCCTGCCAGTAATGAGGCTGGGACCTAATTTCCCACAAGGGATCAATAAAGTATATCTGTATCTGTATCATTCTTTTTTGATTACATCACAGTACACATCCCATTCCTTGTTCCTGACAACCATATTTGGGCCTGACAATAGAAATTTGTCAGATATGGAAAAATCATGTCAAAACCAGGCTAAAGATTCTTTTTTTTTTATTTTCATACAAATGGGAGGAGTCATATGGAAGCTGAAAACCTCTTCTTTCTACATATTTCATTCATATCTGCATATTTTGAGCTGCCAATTAAGAATGCTAAAATAAACCATGTATTATAACTTTTTGCAATACATTTTTCAAAATCTTGGATCATCAAAACATTGAAAAAGGTTTGATCTTTGCTAGCAATCCTTAATGATGTTTGAATACGTTCGATCATGTCTTGGCTGACTAATTACACCTGGGATTTCTGAGTGAATCATCCCTTTAACATTGTGTTGTGACTTTTGCTTTGATATGTTTTAGCCCCATGTGACTATATCTGAACCCAATAACACCATGAAGTTACTAATTCTACACTATTTATGCACTGAGCACTTCATCAATTTAAACTTGAATGGCCATTAAATGAATGAAAATGAATGTCTTTTTTTATTGAAAGGTGTTCTTATATAAGAACCCTTTATCTGTGTTTGTGCTAAAAGAGACTGATTTCTCTACATGCTTTGTCTTGTTGAACATCTGCACGGCAAATTATTGTCTAATCACCATCGATGGAGGCTGGGTTACAAACATCTGGAAAGCAGTTTGCACAGCTAAATCTATAGCAGCGTTTAAGCGAACTCCATCCATTCATTTCTGTAGTGAGACGGGCTGTACAATGACGATTTATCATCTTGCCTTTCTTCTGCCTACAAAAGTGCTGATCCAGTGCTTTTCCATGTTTCTTCCTTGTTTTTGAAGTGCAAGAAAGTAGTTCAGAATTAATTTGGGAGGAAAGTCGGCTTATAGAGCCAAAAAGCAAAGCTCTGTGCTTTTACAAAGTCCACTCTCCATACTTTTCCAGTCACACTGTTGAAAGTCTGAGGGATTTTGTCATTTCCATGGGTAATGGATCTGCTAGCTTAGCTGTTAGATAGAATTCAGCACCAAACTGTATAATTATATCAGAATTTGTTCTCATTCTAGGGGGATTTCTGACAGCCTCTGGTGATCTCTACTGTGTGAGACTCACCAACTCACTCAAATGGGATGTATATTAAAGAGGGGATATAGAAAGAAAGCTGCCATATTAGGACACTGAGGCCTTTTATCACTATAAGTGCTTATTGGGTCTTAAGCAGGTGGTGCCTAACAGAAATGTGTAGCATCTGTCAGAAAGCTTTGACAGCAGTACAAGTCTGAAGAGGATAAAGGAAAAAGAGAAGAACCATAACCAACATAACAAATCAGAGAATCATTCAAAAACAATAAAGTAGAACATAACTGAAGAAGCCAAGATGTCTTGTTTTATGTATTTATGCACTGCGTGTGTCAAACACTGGCAGCATTACAACTTTGCCCTTTGACACATTCTGAACTCCATACAAACAGGACTTTTTAGGACTTTTATTTTTGGAAAAAGAGGCACACAGGGACATTTTTGGGAGGGAGTGTTAGGTTAAGAGACTTGAATCTGTGGAAGCTTCCGGGAGATGGAAGATGAAGTTTGCTGAAGGGTTTTCATGTTTCATGTCTCCAAAAGGATCTTAGTTCTTTTCCTGAATCTGAACATGGAACTACAAACCAAAAAAGCCATCTTTTTCCTCCTGAGGTCTATGTTGGATTACCTGACATGAGTTTCCCAGTTGGTTGCCTTTGGGTTGTATTGAACTTTCTGGACCATACATTTGACCATTTTTTCCCACATTCCTGCCATCACTGGGTGAGATAATCCAATTTATTCTCCATGGAACACTGTGAACTCACTTGGTATATCTGCTGGGCTTTTATGTTCATGTGGGCATGTGTTTGAACAGTTTGTTTGCTTGACTTTTGGTGGTGCGGGAGGGGTGAAAAGAATTGATCATTGTGAGTAGTCTGTTGAAGGGCTTGATCAGCAAATAACAATGGTTGTGTGTTATAAGCTCAATTTTAAATTCTGTGGTCAACAAAAGATCCTTTGGAGGCTATTTGTATCACATTACACAAAATGGAACAGTCCAGCAAGGCTGTGTTATCACATCATCAGAAAGGCACATGGGTGAGATGAAGAAATGTTCAAGACTGTTGTTGATGATGCCAAATACAGTTGAACCTTGTTTATTGTATAATTCAGTTATCATCAATATAAATTTTTTTTCAGACAAAATTTTGTCTCAGTTATTGTTCGTCTGCCCAGTTTTCGTCAGCGTGACATGAATGGTGATCTAAAACTGAATGGAATACAGGTGTGTGTGTGTGTGTGTGTGTGTGTGTGTGTGTGAGATGAAGTGGACATTTACTGCTAAGTCAATTTATGCTGAAGTATGTAAATGGAACTCATGCATGTCCAAAACATAAGACTATTCTGAAAAAGTTTATTTGTGTTGATAATTGAATTAAAAGAAGGTAAACGTTCATATTAATTATACTGATTACACATTGAGTGAAATATTTCAGGCCTTTTCATTCCAAATGAAATATTTTATAATTTTGTAATATATTTCTGGATGAATTTCTGGATTTTCTGGATTAATTTTTTTTTTTTTTTGTTATATTCAAAAATTATTTTTTAGATTTACTAGGGTCTTGGGTTTAGTGAAGTTTCCATGCTCTCCCCATGTCTGCTTGGGTTTCCTCTGGGTTCTCTCATTTCATCCCATGGGATGAAATTGGTGCCCTGTCCTGGCTTTGGTTAAATTAGTGTGATGCCCTGCCTAGCACCCACTAAAGGGGTAGGGGGTCTCAATATGAACCTGACTACAATTAAGTAGTTATCAAGATGGATGGTTGGATATGCTAGTGAATGGACATTTCTTTTACACAGGTATTGTAAACATCTTGGTTTGGTCCAGATTTTTGGACTGACAGAACTGTACATGCTATTATACACATTATATTGTGTGCACTGTTGACCTGCTGACACTAATAGTAAATTGTTCCACTTCAGCATCATTTACTGAAATAAACTGGAACCTTGAAGTTCCGCCAATGTTTTGGGGCTTTGTTTAGAAGTAGAAGTTAGAAGTAAAAATAGAAGTACACTTCTTTGCAATTTACATATACTTATTCCCCCAGATGTAATACATTTGTTGATGGTGCAAAAGCCATTATCTACAGTATTTATACAGCATCATTTATACAGTATCATAGCTACACATCCACACACTAACCTTGTGATTTCAGTTGTACACATTCAGAAAAAGTATAATGTACACAAATATGGACCATGGATCATGCTGTACCTCAAAAGTACAGTTATAGTTTGGGCTATGACCATTTTCCAACCTCTCTTTCTCCTTTAGAGTTAATTTGTCACTGTGCCTTTAAGACAGGTGTATGTAAATCATCTCTGATTGGCTGAAACATTCCTTATAACTTCAGAATTAATGGAGCTACACTGCAGATGTTGGCAGATAATATGTGTGTGTGACATCGCAAAGACATTAAATTAAAAACATCAATTTCAAAGTCTGGACTGTTTGTACTGAACGAACAAGTACATTTTGAAACTCGAAGTGGCATTCATTCACTGCTGTTGACTAGAGTACTATATGTACCTGTACAAACTTTGACTAAAGGAACCCTGAGTGCTGCCCTAACATAAGGAGAGAGTTTGTTCTAGAACTTTGAGCCAGAAGGTAATATACAGTACTGCAACCTTTCTACCCCCAGCATGCTCTGTTCTTAGTGTTGATGATGTAAAAACAAGCCACAGAATAATTCATTAAACAGCATAGAGTCACTAAGAAAAGTAAATGATGTCACTGTTGACTATGATCCTGAGTTATTGTTGACTATGATTGAGATTTTAGATTTAAAAAATTTTTTTAAATGAAAGTTATTTTGCATGGTCTCAAAGAAAGTATGACTTTTTTCTGATGGTCCTCACATGATGTGCCTACATGATGTGCTATTCATTTAAGTATCAGTTAATGACAAATTATGCTGTTTTAAACTATTTTTGCAAAAATTTAACATGGAACCATATCATATATCACATCATATATGATATCCTGAATATCTGAAAAATAACCTGCAAAAGCAATGTTTTGAAGTCACTGTTTATGTGAAGTCATGCATTTCAACCTATTTGGCCAACACAGTTTAGCTCCACCCACTCACACTGAAGTGTAATCCTTAAGTTTTTTAGTCATAATACAGAGCTGCCAGTCAGCAGAGAAGTTATGTTATTTACATATAAAAGTTTTAGAGGCACAGTAACCAAAAATAGCCTTTTGAAATATTACACAAACATCATCAGTGAGCCTTTAAATAAAAATTATTTAGCATCCCTTACTTTATATCTCATTACAGGCTCTGGCTTAAAGGAACTATGATGATACAAGTAAAAAGTTCTGCCAGTACTTTAAGAATACAGTCTTAGTTACTGCTACCCTCAGCAAGTTCTACCCTTCAGAATGTTCTTTATTGAAAACCAAGAACAATAAAGCATAGACTAGTTCTGAGAAACAGCAGCCAAAGCTGCTGAGATGGTGTTTATGATTCAGATAAACATATGAGTTCCTGCACAGACATCGGCTGAAGAGTCCAAGAAGATTTACTTTAGTAGCTCAACCAGTCAATGAGGAAACAGTTTATTAAGAAAGAAGACAGGGACTCCTTCCAAAATGGCATAGACAGTACATACAAAATTAGGTCCAGTACACACTGTCTAGAATGTCAACCATCTTACCAATATCCTGCGACATAAGACATCAAACCACCACTGTAAAAGTCCTGCCATTCATTAAAACCCACATTCACAGGCATTATTTTCACATAAAGATGATTTTTTATCCTTTCCTTCACATCTCCTGTTGATTCATGACACAGTATGCTGTGATCACACATTTCAAAATGTCTCCCTATTTAGAAACTAATTCAGGGAATTTTTACATATTAAGGCTGCCTTACACCTAAAAGTCTGACTAAAGTCTGACACCATCTCACATCTAAAGACAAATCACAGACTTTTTAGTCACAGACTTGAGATTTTGGAAAGATGGGATCTTGCAGGGTCACTAATTTAAAGACTGCAACTAGATTCCTTTTGAGATTATTTCTCATCTGCTTTTGTTTAGAATTAATGCAATAAAGAGCATAATTATTGCAAAATGTGTATTTATTAAACTTTTATTTGTACCAAAAATAACTGCACAATAAGTGCATTGTAGTGCAAAATAAAATAACCTTAAATATGTAATAACTTGCATTACATAGTAAAGTGCATTACAAATGCAGTGCTACCAGTGCTCAAAATACTGTCAACACTTAATCACGATGATTCCGATACAGGGATTACTGGTCCTGTGTCTGCATGTTCCTCATTTTCTTCAAGCTGTTGGGGAAAACAATAACTTTTAAGATTAAGATTATTGTTAAGTAGCCCCATTCACGAGTGTTTAGCTAGCTAGGTAGCTTTAGCATAGCACACTCTCCTGGGATTTCGAGGGTTTCAGCAATTTGTCCACTTTTTTCCTTTTCCTCTCTGTTGTGGAATAAATGGTAAGACATGTCATAGAGACACTCTTGCTTACTCCAAAGCTCCACCAGGTTCTCCTCCTTTTCTACAGTCCAGGAGAACCGTGGTTTCTGAGGTCTCGCCGGACTGTCCTCTTTACCCACCAGACATTCATGTACTTGCCTTGTGGCTTTCTGTAGTTCTCCTATTGGTTGCAACAATGTTCACGTCACTTTTTGCGTGAGCCAAGTCTTAAGACTTGTGATAATATTAAACGTTTGATTTCATCAGAACGCCTCGACACAAAAAAAGACTGACTAAAACTTTCAATCCTGACCACCTTACACTTGACGATCGAGATGACACGAACGCAACTCGACTCTAGAAAGACTCATGATTTTATCCTGACTTTGGAAATTTGTCCATGACAGTAAAATGGCTTGAAAGTCGGTAAGAGTAAGGCAGGCCTAACTTGAATACTAGCTTTAACCTACTGCTTTTGCATAATGTTGAACATGCGAACGGTGTTTACTACTGCTCACTTGCTTAAACGCTAACTGTATGTAGCCTGGCTAAAATGTAATTATTAAAATGTGTAGTCAATGGGAAAATCGTACTTTTGAAATAGGTTTATGTTTCTTTAAGAATTGCACACCCTTGAGAGTTAGGTAGAAATGTACATCTGAAACATGCGTTCAGCTATCAGGTTAGATCTTCTCCGACCCTCATTGGTTGTATTGGTGCTGTTAGCCAATGGCAGAGTTTGAGAGGTGGGACTTAGAAAGACAGAGCAGAACTACTCGGAACAGAGAAGGAGGACGCACGCGGGAGCGGGAGAGTGAGCAAGAGAAAACACAACGAATTAGCAGTAGTTAAAACCTAGGTTTGAGTTGTTGATAAAACAACTTAATAGCAGTCTGCCTTCAGCTGGGTAAACTGGCAGTAAGTTGGTTTGGCTGTGCTAAACTTCTAGCTGAAGAGGTGATTAATTTTCAGCTCTAGCTAAATGCCTTTGTGTGCTACTGTCTGCTACACGGAGTGTGTAAAGTTCGTTTACTCGTGGTTCGGTGAGGACAGCAACCAGATAGCGTTCTGAACTGCCGTGTTGTTCAGAATTCCTCTGGCTTCGGTGGAGGACACTTTCTGTTTCATCCAGTGCATGCTGTAGGGTTGGGACGGTAAAGGACTGCTGTGCTACTGAGTTCAAACCACAATAACAGAGGTAACATTTGTTTTATTTTAGCTCAACTGAGTGAAGAGGCCATTTCGGTGTTTTATTAAGGGCCACTACGCACCCAAGCTACGTCACAGGCCTGCACCGTGTGCGTGCGTGCGTGTGAGTGAGTGA
>BRDA01054084.1:42127-55770 GCA_036984385.1 Crenuchus spilurus | reverse complement strand
TGTTTAAATAATGCATTTCCACATACTGGCAAACTGTGAAAACATATGGCGAACAACTTCCCAGGCAGTTGTTTTATCTTTCTGGCGTTTGGCCCTGCAAGTAAAAGTTCATCCACCTCTGATATACATTTTTAATTTATTGTTTTTTGTCTGCTCAAATTTGGTTTAGTCACCTGTGTGATTAGAGTTGAAAAAGCTGTACACAGCTTGCTGCAGGCAGGGTTGATAGGTCTGTGGCTTAAATCGTAATATGGGATTTGAGGCCACAGAAACATGCGTCCAAACACAGCAGAGAGGGCCAGATCGTCCACTACATTTTATCATCCTTTTAAAAACACATGCTGTTCTGGGCTGAGGCCAAGCTTTTCTTAGCATCCACTCATTTGCATGTTATTTACATAAGTGAGAGCTTATGTCCAGAAATACTCTAATCTGTTTTGTTCGCTCTACGAGAGACAGAGAGAGTGAGTGAGTGAGAGAGAGAGAGCATGAGAAATACACTTAAAACACACTGCATTCTGTTCATTATCCATGGACCAAGGTCACATTCAGCATTGATGCTGAAATCACACACATAGTGTGAAAAAGCAGCTGCCTCAGTCCAAAAACACATTAGCTCTTTTCCTGCTCCAGCCCATCACATTCAAGCCATCAGCTAATTATCAAAGGCTTCAGTTGTGTTGGGCCAGCAAATGCCCTGTCCATGGTCCTGCACAGAGCTGGGTAGTAACTGTGAATGATGAACTAATTTTATGATACTGACTGAATTACTATTGGAACGTAATGTATTTTAATGCCTAAATAATCAGACTTACCAGCATCCTGAACAACCAAGCTCGTCCATACCAAAATCTAGACTAAATGACTGTCTTTGGCAATAACTGTGTTGATGTAGCATCTGTTCTTACATATGTTATTTACACACCTATTAAATAAAAACAGCAATGCTGTTTGCAGTGTAAACTACTTTTAATGCTATTTCTCTCTCACTGTAACACTGAAGCAACACCATTGTGGTCCAGAGCTGCTGTGGTCTACACACATTTCAATATGTGGTTTATTTTGATGGGTATTGCAGATATGATATCAATGTAAAAGAAACACGACATATCAGACCTTTCTTCCGACAGACAGACAGACAGACAGACAGACAGACAGACAGGCACACGACAGCACCAGCAAACTATTACAGTATTGAAATGAAACAGAAAATCTACAAACATGACAAAAGTTGCAGCAGCCAATTTCCGAGCTTTCTTACGCTCCGCTGAGAGATCCCATCTGATTCCACATCGTCAGTTTTGGGGGGGGGGGATGTAAAGTTTTCCGGTGCAAATATGACAGTGCGGGAGCATGTGCCCTGAGCCACACACACGTTCATTCAAGTATGAGCTTAGAGTGAGTGTGTATGTATACGTGCGTATATGTGTTGCTCGCAGCTTTTTTATCTTCTCCACGATTTATCCTCGTCGCGATCTGAGAAAGCTTTTCCCGCCCAAACAGAAACGGCTTCCCACCCAGCTGCCTTTTTCTTTCCCCCCCGCACTATAATTTAATCTCCAGCATCTCCCCCTCCAACACAGCGCCAGCCTGCGGGCCAATTTAAAACAATCTCTGAAAAGCATCAATGAGTTGTGAATATATGAATATCTAGCTCAAAAAACAGCTCAGAAAAAAGAGTGAAATCTTGCCTTGAGGAACAAAACGACTGCTGGAGAACAAAATTGAAAACGTACGATGAATCAGTAAGAAGTCTTGCTTTTTTTTTGTTTTAATCTTGCAGAACAAGTCATGGAAGAAGGACATCTGCAGGCCGGCGTGTTTTATGAAGTATGAAAACAGAGAATTACTCAACCCAACAGCTAAAGGCAGAAGGGCAAAGAATTAGTCATATTTGCCACCCAGGCAAAAGGTTTTCAGCCAAATGCCGCCTAGTTCACCATTATTTCACCATTAGAACTTGCTTTATTATACAACTGAAATGAAATTACATTAGTAACTGTTGACTTAAGTACACAGTACATTGTATGGTATTTACACTGACAAAACAAAGTTATATACACTAATCAGCCACATTTACTACCAGTCATAGATTAAAGAAAAAACATTGATTTTCTTGTGTCCAAAGACTGGGTCAGAGTATTTCAAGCAACAAGGCTTGTGCTCCTGGTCAGCATTGATACTAGCCTTCCCAAATTTTAAATCAATTGAGGATCTCAGGGATGTGCTGGAGCAGCAAGTCCAATATGTGGTGACTCTACTTCACAAATAACAGGACTTAAAGCATCTGATGCTAACATCTTACTGTCAGATACCACAGGACATCTTCAGAAGTCTTGTAGAGTTAATGCCGCAGTGGGTTGGCACTGTTCTCATGGCAAGTGGAAGGCCAACAGCATATTAACCACATCACAAAACTGATTTGAATGTTATAGATGATATGTATATCTTATTAATGAAGACACCAGGAAGTCACTCTTAACCCTCTGGAGCCGGCGGCCTATTAACAAAATTCTGCAAATATATTTGTTTAACTCTGAGAGATTTTATTCTAGAAACATAAAGAAACATACTCTGGAAACTACTAATCTACTTTTCAAAAAAAAAAAAAAAAAAAAAAAAAAAAAATATATATATATATATATATATATATATATATATATATATATATATATATATATATATATGTTTGTATGTATAGTTTGAATCAAAATATATTTTTAGATTCATCTGAGAGGAGCTTAAATAAGCAGAGACACATCTGTGAGTGTCTTGGACAGCTGTGCATATTTTCCCGCCAAAAGACACAATCTGTCATTCATATGATAATGACATGGTAATTCTGTACATTCCATAGGTGGGTTCAGCGGACAGGAATCTGTAGAATGTTGACAAACAAAGGCCTCTCACCTGAGGTGAACCTGAACAATAGACCTTTCCTGAGTGTTTCACACCTATCATAAATATTCAATGTAGGGTTAGTGGCTGAGTGAAAACACAGTGTCACCTCACATTTCTTAATCTTTACAAATACATTTGTGAAAATTGGTGTAATTTCTGAAAAAGTCAAGGCATGTTAG
The DNA here is from genome assembly GCA_036984385.1 of Crenuchus spilurus. Classification (NCBI taxonomy): domain Eukaryota; kingdom Metazoa; phylum Chordata; class Actinopteri; order Characiformes; family Crenuchidae; genus Crenuchus; species Crenuchus spilurus. Next base: position 52,690 of record BRDA01054084.1, on the reverse strand, counting down.
ATTACATCAGATTGTGTGAAATAGCCTTGGAGTCCCAAGGGTTAACTTTTAATAGAATTTTTCATTCTCTTTCTGGTAGTTATGGAGAGTTTCTATTTGGTGCATTCATCATGAACTTTATACACAAAGTAAAATAGTGCAGAAAATAATTCATTGAGTTCATATGATAATTATATTGAGTTGGCTACACTCTTTGAAAATATATGGTGTCATTTATATTGTGTGACGTTAGGATGAACTCATCAGTAGAAATAATTCAAATCTACTCTAACTTTTACCTTACAGTAAAGTAAAAAAAGTACAAGTTCACAGTGTGATGTGTGATGTTTTAATGCAAAGTGGAGTTGCACCAAAATTGAAAGAAATTTGGCAATCAGTCCTATACTTTAACTTCCAATACTTTCTAAAGCAAATATGTTGCACCAAATTAACACTGTATTTTGCTTAAATCTGAAGAGTCATGTATGGATTACAGTGATTGCATTGAAGAAATAACAGACATGTTAAACTGCAAAAATGCAGAAATGTGTGTGTTCTATCATATAACCTACACCTTGTATCAAAATCTAAATTCTGGCATAACAACCTTATTGTAAAACAAAGCACAACTACAGTATGTAGTAATATTGTCCATATGAAATAGCCCTTACAATCTTTTGTATAGTTTAAGCACACCTGGTTAAAATACAGAATTTTTTATTTTCTAACACATCCTCTCCAGCAGGTATCTTTAAATGTTGTCAAATCTTGGAGGGTTAGCGATTTCCCTGCTTAGGCACCTGGCAACGAAGAGATTAATTGAACCAGATGTGCTGAGCAGGTAAATCAGCAAACTATACTGATCCCTCCAGGACCAGAACTGAACATCCCTGCTTATTCTTACCCACTTAGTCTTTATTTACTGAATTAAACTGTGACGCAGATTGTGGCCAGTGCAAAAGTGATCATAAATGAAATAGTATACTAAAACATGTAGAAAATATCTGACGTGAACTTACATATATACGTTATTTTCATTTAATTTCACTGGATCGGGGGGTGCACAAACTTTTGTTTGTATGGATGTGTTGAGGACATCTATGAGAAGGCAATTACTCCTGATTTCTGTCGTGTTCTCCACAAAGCTCGATTTGGGGAGCAGAGACATGGCTCTCCTCAGGCAAAGCAGGCCTTAATTACAGACAGAAAGAAATAAAGAGAGAGTGGGAGAGTGAGAGAGAGACTCGGAATCTCTTTTTTCCTGTGTATTGCCCTCCATCTCTCTCTCTCTCTCTCTCATTAGCATCTTATGAACTCTAATTAAACAGGAACGTTACCCAAGTGTGACGCGCAACGACACCCCGATGGAGAACGAGTCAAAACATCAGCAGTGTCCTCCATACACACACACACACACACACACACACACACACACACACACACACACACACACACAAGGAGTAAGCCTTCCAAAACAAACACTTGCCAGGGGCAGCAATCTAATACAATCTGCCTATAAGACAAATACAAACAGGCTCTTCCAAGAGGGGATCAGGCGCTGGTATTTTCTGAAGAAAGACAGATATGTATGGATAGTCCCAAGTTAAGCAGCATGCTACTAATGTTTTCTTAATGAGCAAGAAGCATCCTGCAGTGTATAAATGCAAAACATTAATCACTGTTGATGACTGGCCAAAAGTGAATCTGTACTGCATCTTTGTGAATCCTTCCAACACAAGTCTTCCCTCCAAAAATCTATAATTCATTATGTTATTCCATAATGTGAAGCCAGATCCCACTGTTCACCCGTGCTACATCCTGTGTGGATGGAAAATGAGATAATGGTCAATTACCAGCTGTGTGTTTTGTGATAAAGCAGTAAACTGCAATAAAAGTCCTTACCACATTGTATGACCTTGCAACAATTTCATTTTGTCTGTGCACTACCAAAAGCCTTTTACTATAATTTTGTGAAACTGTGATCATAAAATCAATCAATTGATTCTGAAAAAATGTTCAATTTCTTTCCTCCCAGAGCAAGAAAGTAGGCCCTATGCCCTACAACTGTTCCCCATCTAGCCAACATTAATGGACCAGTTGATAGGAAAAGAACAGTTGATAATTCAGTCGCTCTCATTTTGAAACATACTGGAATTATTAGATGCTTCAGTGAATTTCACACATTAAGGCAAATGGAGAGTAAATAATTTTTAGAGCTCTTTGCCCAAAGGGAAGAAATCTGACTGGAATGCAGCCATCTTTGAAAACGGCCTAATTTCCCTCCGTCTGTGAAACGGCTATTAAAAACAAAGCAGCACAGAACATAAAAAAGCCACAATAGCTTTCTAATGTCACACAATTAGCTCTGTTGACTCATTCTCAAATATGACAGGAAATAGCCTTTTTAGCGCTTATAATAAAAATGGAAAGTAGTGCCAAACTGGTTGCTAGCAGACCTTTATCACTAATTTGTGTGTGTGTGTGTGTGTGTGTGTGTGTTAGCCTGAGTCTGAAGTGTTTATTCATTTATTCAAAAAACACACTTTAGAATAAATGCAAATACATAATACATAATGATTCGGAGCGGGAAATGACATTTTTGTTTATTATTGTGGTACTTTATGTCACAATAAGCTTTTCTGAGTATATTGTGGATATTGTTAAGGCTATAAAGGACATAATTGCCTGATCATGATTATTTTAGATAACTGGAGTTATTATCCACAGATTTTATCTTTGCCAGTCGCATGTTTGTTGTGTAATAAACAAAATGTGAATTTTCATCAGTTCTGTTAAGGTTAATAAATGAAATTAAAAGGACGAATTAACAAACATGTAATGGCTCGTGCAAATGGCTTGTAACAGCTTTAGAGAGATAGTAAATGGCCTGGTGGTGAGGGATTTGTTCTTGTGACCGTAGGTACCAGATCAGTACTGAAGTGCCCTTGAGCAAGGCACCTAACCCCAACTGCTCCCCGGACGCCATGGATAGGGCTGCCCACCGCTTCGGGCACAGCCTAGTGTGTGTGTTTCACTACACAGATGGGTTAAATGGGTCAAATTCTATTGTGTGCAAATCACATTGGCAACAAATACATAAAATAAAATGAAATGAAATTGGTAGGGCAGCTGATCAGGCCACTTTCTCCTTTAAGTTACCTTAAAGCTCCTTTAAGTTAAGATTTCCGACATGTTTGAGAATGAACATGGAGCTAGCAATGAGTAATTAGCATGTTGCAGGCATTATTTACACTGTAGAGACTGTGTACCTGGAAATATGATACCGGACTGCCAGCCTGTGCCACAGGAAGTGCCCTCTTCCCCTGTATGCCCAAGGACTCGACCCGCTGTCACTAAACAAACCAGAGCAGCCAGAAGAGCTGCTGGTCTGCACTCCCAGGCCAAATTGAGGGTTCACGTGGGGCGTCCCATCGGTGTTACATGGGACTATTTGACAGCGCCCAAGCATGGCGGCAGCTCCCCCAAGTTATGGAGGTAGGTACTGCACCCTGGCATGGGACACGGGAGCTGCTGTCCCTGTTGTTGGGCCCTTCTGCCCACCCTGTGCTTCCCGTCGCCCACCCTCCGCCCCGGTTGGTCCTCTGGGTGGGGCTTTCGGGGAGGGGTGCGTCTCGGCACCTACACCCTTACACAATTGTAGCAACTGCTGCTAGTTTGGGCAATTGTTACACAATGTTTAATGAAAATTTAATTAAACCCAATTTTTAGACATTGTTTTTTATTTTAAATGTTTGTATGTGTGTCATAGCTCACAGGGTTAGCATGTACAGGTTTTGTTATCAGTCCAACATTAGCATAGTTTTGATTAGCTACAACATCTAGCTCTGCAGCATAGCACTTAAACTGGAAACTCATTAAGATTACCACAACCTTCCATTAAGAAAATGTATATTTTTTGGTAACATTCTGTAATGCTAGCAAAAGTTGCTATTAAAGAAGGTTGTTTACATTAACATTCACTTGAGCCATCTCAATACTACTGATTCGGGATGTACCAATATGGGAGCTGAAACTTGATGCCAATACCTCCTATTTTTCAGGTACATATCTGCATGTAGATGTAGAAGTAGTTGGTAATACATAAACGTTTCCAAAATGCAGACATTGCAACTGGATTTATATTGATAAGGAAATGTAACATCAATTTCTAAAGGGTTACAAGTGCAGTAAAACTAATTAAATTTTGGCATTTTAGAACAGGAACATCTGCTGTTCCATACCACAATGAAAACATAATAAAATATTGGTTTGAAAAGCTGGTCAATTTTGATTGTCATGCAATGATTTTGATAAAGCCGCCTTTCTCATATTGTCTCTGCCCAAGAACCACTACTGCTGTCTCCTTCTCCCACTATCTCATTGCCACCAGTGCTGTCTCTTTGTATGCTCCCTCTCTCCATGCTTCGTCTCACCGAGCTGATGTCAGGCTGCTCTGGGAGTGTATGAGGCTGCAGATCAAAGCGCTGTGATTATTATGATCCCATACTCCACAGGCCTGAACCAGAGGGCTGACAGGAGCCCATTCATGTTTATCACACGCCAGCGGCACTGCAGCTTACAGCGTGGCCGTCGAGACTAACGTACAACAGATCCGTGTAAACATCACAAAACTTTCACAGGAGTTCACCCAGTTTGAAAACAAAGTGTAAACTGCATGTCTAAACTATCACACATTTCCTTCAAAGTGCATTAAGTTCTAACCTGTTGGCAGACTTGTGTGGTTCCTGGCAACGTATAAAACGTATATGAAAAATGGACAAAGTTGACTTCATTGGCAATGATTTTAGTTATGTGACATACTTTTTATACATCATTGTAACACAGTGTCAGAAAATGAATACGAAAAATAAAAGGTTAGCTAGCTAACATAGCTATAGCCAAACATTATGTAAATTATGTTTATAATTTAATTAAAAAGGGAAGCTGTCATATATGTTAAATTCATTACACATAAAGTGTCATATTTCAAGCCTTTTTCTGTTTAAATGTGATACTTTTTGACTAGCAATAAGCTCTACGCATGCAAGGTCTGTGACGCATTTCCGTTAGACGTCTCCGTCCAGCTTCTGATTTGTGAACAAATGCCTAATTAGATTTCGTTTTCTGTTTTCAAAAACAATAACGAGTTGGATCAGAACATTGTACTGTCTCACTACGTTCAGTATCAGTAAGTTATAACTCTGTTGTGAGTTTTCATTTGTTCCTGATAGAAGAGTAAGTCAAAAACATATAATACAGAAGGATAACTTCCAAATCAACAAACACACAAAAGTCTGTAGTGTACATTTCACTAACGACTTTGTAGAGGAAACACAGAGGAAACAACTTTAAAAAAGGTGCTGTTCCGACTTTGTTTAGTGGAACCTGAATGAACAAGTACAACCGAGAACAAAGTGTATTTGAGCGGCGGTGCAATCGGTATACCGGAACATGCTACGAGTCTTGTTATGACTATTGTGCAGTTTCTGAAGCTTCTTAAATTACAACCGTGAATTTATTTTATAGTCTTATCCTCTTTACCTGCTTATAAAAGCTGAAAGTTTATCTGGGACCACAGAAGACATTTGTGCATAGGGCCCATTAGCTCAAACTAGAAATGAAAAATTCTCTTTTTTTTTTTATTCTGGATTTCTGATTCTCATGAGAAATAAGTCACACTGATCAACAGTAAAACTGTTATGGGATGGTGGGAGTGCATCTCACTGCAAACCCTTCATATCTCCCATCACCTATCAAAATAGCAGAAAAGTCAAACTAAAATAGATACTGAACTCTGCACATGCAAAAGTGACATAGCAGATAAAGAGTGCATGTAAATTCATACCCCATTAAAACCAACCACTAAACCAAACATCAACAAAAATGTTTACACTACTCCCCTGGACTTGAGCGGTATGCATTCAGGGCTTGCTTGAGTTTTGCTCCACATCAGTAGTCACGTTTCCATTGACCCTGAAATATCGCAAATTAGAATTGCGAATAAATATTAGCTTAATGGAAACACGACAATTTCGAAAAAACTCACGTTTTTTGATAAGAGTCTTTTGCGCTAAGATGAGGTGGTTTTTCAGTCCTATCAAAACTGTTTAATATCGCAAAAGTGTAATGGAAACACTCGAACGGACTTTGTCGCATTAAGGGAGTCACGTGATCAACAACCGGACGTTTCTATTGGCGAAAAAGACGACGGAGAAAAACAACAACAGAAAGTAAGAGGATGAAGATGACGCGGCATATTTGGAATAACGAGGAGAATCCTTGGACAATGTGCAGCTGGCTCCACTAGAGATCTCACAGCATCACAAAGTTCATTAAGAGTTGAGTGTGTCATTCTAAAATGAATCTCTTCTGTAAAATCATCGATTACAGTTTCCCAAAAACGCAGCATACGTAGCCGCTCCCAAGTATAAGGGGCTTGTCGCTCCAAAGCCTTGATAAGTCGCCGTCTCCTCTGATGGCTGATGATGAGCGCTAGTGCCGTGGTAGCAGTATGTATAAAGCTGAAGTATGTGTTTACATCCACTGCCGCCATGTTTGTAATGACTTATCGCGAGAACAAACATGTGATTTTATAAAAGTATTTCACATTTAATGGAAACACCACAATTGCGAAACTTGTTAAATTGTTTTTTTGAATGGAAACGTGACTAGTGACAAAAATATTCTGTTGTGCCGATGGCTTTAGGCATGTCATTTGCACAATGTTAGCCTAGGTTCTATTATGTGTACATACATTAGCCTCATAGTTGCACTGAAAACCCAAAGAAGCCAAATCCTAACACTAAACAAGTCTTGCCTACATTAAGGCGAAAGGGAAAAACTTAAATTAGATTAGAACTATTGCTTTATCTCCTCGGATATGATCCACTGCCTCTCAGGAAACCAGAACATCGGGGCTGACAGTAACGTCATGAAGGGAACTCCTGGGACTTGCACAGGAAATGAAGTGGGAGTTGGACAGAATGTTGAGTTGCATCAGAATCAGCTGAAGCTTTGGGGCCATTGGGATTTCCTTTAGATTCTCACAGCATCTTGTGCTTCCGTTCCTGTGCTCCATGCTCCATGGCTAAATGGGCAAATTTACATTAGCATGGAAGATGAAGACCTTCTGCAAGTGTGATGATGCACGCCAGGTTGCCTGACCCAAAAGTCTCAGCTCCCTCCAGCTTTAACCAGAACATGAAGTGAATAATTAAAGATGCTTCAATTCCCACCACAGTGTATAGTGACATTTGCGAAATGTTGCTCTAGCAAAAAAATAATGATGCAACACTAGGAAACCTCTCCATATTTGATATGCTATTGAGTAACAATTGTATAAACATTTGATTCATCTCAATATGGGAAGTGTTCTAACATGACTATGATGATAATATTTGGTGTGGATTTAATATAGCACTTGTGAACTCAGCATGGCTTGTGGTAGGGATGGGCAAGTTTGTGATACGGTATTGATATCACGAGAAACTACACAGCAGTATTTCACGACTATAAGACTATAACACTCAACGAGTGCATGTATCATAAAAATAAAGATTCAGACCAGTCACAGAGGGTCTGTAAAAGACAACAACCAGTAACTGTATGAGCTGCGCAATAACAATTAGCTGACTGTCAGTGCATCATTATATTGTGAATATTAGCAATTGCATTCCTTTTCCTTGAGTTCAGTATCCGTTTCAATGTGTTCACACTAAATATAATGAAACATCCACATTTTAGTTATATCAGGCAGCCTTAGCCAGATAAATAATGGATAAACATTACAAATTACACATAATAACAATCAATAAACAGATTTAACATTAAGCATCATTAAGCATTATCAGTTTAGTCTTCTGTCACTAGGCCTGTACAGGTGGTCTCACTCTTGGTCACGTGTGTGAGCGTGTGGTGTCTTGGGGCCACATGTTATCTTCAGCTCCACAGAGGCAAAGTGTTATTCAGATAGACACAGTAATCCCCCTAGAGAGAGGGATTCACTGCATGCATCTCTCTCTCTCTCTCTCTCTCTCTCTCTCTCTCACACACACACACACACACACACAATTTCTCATGGTCTCCGCAGTGATGCTTAATCTCATACACACTCACACCACCTGCACTATCTGGCAACCCACACTCCCCAGCAGATTCCCAATCTGGCAACCCAAAAAGCCCCACACATCTGTGCTTTGGTCTGCTTCAGCTTAGTGCAATATAGTGACTTTTACATCTGCTACAGTGACCTGCTGCACCAGTGCTTTCAGTTATATAAACACACACACGCACACCTACACACACACACACACACACACACACACACACACACACACACACACACACACACACACACACACACACACACACACACTTTCAGAAAGTCTTTACTATATACTTACTGACTTTATTTATTTATTTATTTAAATACTTTTAAAGAATTATTTAAATAAATATGTTTACTTATACTTGAGTAATTATTATTTTATAGGTACAGTACTTCTACTTGAGTACAACTACTTTGTATTGTGTTATACCTACCTTTACATGATGTACAGCATTAGCTTCCATCACTTTTTAGCTACATTATCTTAAAAAAAAACGTAAACTGGTCACACTTTACAGGAAGGTCAAAATAATGGTAATTAAGACTAAATCATTACTATACAGTAGGGCTGTGACAATAACTGCATTACCATAGTGATGTGATGCCTACCACAGTGTTGAGTTCATTATTGTCATCACCACAAATGAAAGAGAACCCCTATCATGCCCCAGTAAACTACAAACCACCCAAAACATCGGGACTACTTCATTCATCACATGTCTCCCAGACAACTGTAATACACCAACAAAGCATGGGAAATAAGGCAATGTTCAGTGCATGGAACAATACCCTACACAATATTGCCCAATGTTAATTAAGATATTACTTAACCATTTAAGTAAAGCAATACAAGGGGCAGCCATGGCATGGTGGTTAGGGAATCAGCCTTGGGACTGCCAGGACAACCTTTGTCAGGACATGACTGAAGTATCCTTAAGCAAGGCACCTAACTCCAAACTGCTCCTCGGGTGCTGTGGATAAGGTTGCCTACTGCTTCATGTAAGTCTGCTCAATGCCCCCTAGTGTGTGTGTATGTGTATTTCACTGCACAGATGGGTTAAATGCAGAGGTCAAATTCCTCTGTGTGTGCAAGCACATAGGTGAATGTGAATTCTTCTTCTAATTCTAACTGAATCATGTTTAACAGTCTTTTAATAGATGTACCCTTACAGTGTAGCTCTAAACCTCTGAACACCAGACATGTCTTGGCTGATTGGCTTCATTTGAAAACTCAGTAAATGAGTGTAAATTCTCAGACTTGTTCTTGGTTGCACTCACAGATGGCGAGTAAAATGGAACGACGTAATGACCGAGCAGTTCTCAGAAGAAGCCTCAGCAGAAGCGGAACTGTTTCAGGTTTGTTTAGATAATACCAGGTGTCTGCTGGTAATGCTAATACTCTTTGCACTCAGATTAGCTCTGTGACACATGACTCACTGTGATGACGCACACACTCATAAATATTACACGGCTGTTAGCCCGCCACATGATGACATGATAAGTCCAGTCACGGCTCCGCCGGATCCCCTGCATGGATCAGACGGGGACACACTGCTCTCCCCACATCCACGCGCTGAACTTTACAGCTAGCACAGACATGTGAAGCTCTGCTGCCATACAGAGGCTTATCTCTACTCCAGAGGCCTCCAAGCTCTCAGAGCTGCTTTTAAACAAAGTCCACACTACCAATACTGGTACTGATTTAAATGAGCTAAACATTTACTGTTATCATGGGTCAGTTTCAATGGTTCAATGAAACAGAGCTTAATTAAGTTAAATACTGACTGAGATAGGATTGTCAGCAGGATTTGAATGGAGGGGTCTCAGATCCTCCTTGAGAGCAAAAGGAACTCCCAAAAGTGAAAAAAGGTTTAACTTGGCATATATATATATATATATATATATACACATATAAAATAACATCTATGTTTTCAAGCCTAGCATCCTTCCTGGCATAGCTTGGACTTATGTTTTGGGTCATTATCTTGCTGTAGGATGAACCCCTGACCAATTAGGCACATTCCAGAAACTTTCTAAATAGGAAATCTATGTGGTGTTGTGAAGAGGAAGATGTGATATGCCAGACCCAACAATTTAGAAGAGCTGAAGGCCACTATCAGAGCAACCTGGGCTCTCATAACACCTGAGCAGTGCCACAGACAACTCCATGCCACACCACATTACTGCAGTAATCCAGGCCAAAGGAGACCCAAATAAATATTGAGTGCTGTACATGCTCATACTTTTCATGTTCATACTTTTCAGTTGGCCAACATTTCTAAAAATCCTGTTTTATATTGGTCTTAAGTAATATTCAAATTTTCTAAGATACTGAATTAAGGATTTTCAGTAGCTGGAGTTATAATCATCAAAAATAAAAGAAATAAACATTTGAAATATATGTGTGTGTGTGTGTGTGCCGTACCTCAACAGACACCGTGACGAGTCCACAATACTCTCGGGTCCAACGAGACTAT
>BRDA01054084.1:246-42117 GCA_036984385.1 Crenuchus spilurus | reverse complement strand
GTACTGTATATATGTGTGTTTGTGTGAGAATTATGTATGTGTTTGTGTATATGTATGTCTTCTCCTGAGATCGCTACCTTGCCGTGGTGGAGAAGCTTGAGAGAACCTTTGAATCTAAGAGCGATACCATCTGGAGCTATGCTCCTGGTAGGGCCACCCTTGATGGTAAGGTCGAAGAGGAGGTTCCAGACAAAGAGCGATCACACTCCCCATCCAACGGGTCCTGGAACTGTGGGCTGCAGCACGGTTCTTACAACTTTAAGTGTTATGTTGCTTTACTGCTAATAACACTGAATGTTGATTTTTCATGATGAGGTGTATGCTAGGTGCAACTTAGCACAACATCGAGTCGACTGCAAGGCTGACAAGAGATTGGGATGCTTAGTCAGTCTATTTATCCCACAGAGCACAAATGAAGTCAAAAACTAAGAATGCCATACTGGCTCGGACGTCGCCCAGCATAAAAAGGTCTGCGGTACCCACTGTGAGAGACAGGGTGGGTATTGAGAAGTTTATGGATAACATCAAGACATGGACTGGATTATCAGGTGCTAGCCTGCTACAAGCAACCAGAGACAGGTGGCATTGGAGAGAATTGACTCGTCTGTGCAGCCTACCATCGCGAAGCGATGACGGCGTGTGACATGACATGAAGGCCATTATCAGAGCAACCTGGGCTCTCAGAACACCTGAGCAGTGCCACAGACTGATCAACTTCATGCCACGCCCCATTGCTGCAGTAATCCAGGCCAAAGGAGCACTAACTAAATATTGAGTGCTGTACATGCTCATACTTTTCATGTTCATACTTTTCAGTTGGCCAACATTTCTAAAAATCCTGTTTTATATTGGTCTTAAGTAATATTCAAATTTTCTAAGATACTGAATTAAGGATTTTCAGTAGCTGGAGTTATAATCATCAAAAATAAAAGAAATAAACATTTGAAATATATGTGTGTGTGTGTGTGTGTGTAATGAATGAATGAATCGAATATACTACTTCCACTTTTTGAATGGAATTACTGAAACTTTTTCATGATATTGCAATATGATCAGCACCTGTATGTTTATATATGTACAGTGGTAACCCTACTTACGAGCATCCCCACTAACGAGTATTCCAGATAACGAGTCGAGATCTCGGAATATTTTTGTTCCAGTTAACCAGTAAAATTCCAAGTAACGAGTAGCGTAAATTAGTTCAAGTATGCCAAACCGCTAGGGGCGCGGTGGTCGTAGCATCCCCTAGATGCTAGCGTAGAAGAAGAGGTCAGTCAATACCTTTGACCGCTGTCCAGTGAAAGTGAAAGTGCTAGTGAAAGTGACGCTAAGGAAGCAAAAGGTAGTGAACAAGAAAGTGAGATACATTTTACTTTTACTTTTCATATGATAAGTGTAATCATGCCATACACGTACGCCCATCCTCCTGTCCTCCTTAGCGGCCAGCCTACACGAGCGTCATCGTCGTCTCGTTTATTTAAAAAAAAAACCATATAAACACATTATTTAGCATATTAAAGTATACTGTATATTGGCCGGCTGACACGGATTAATCAGTTTTACATGTATTCTTATGGGGAAAATGCATCCAGCTAACGAGCAAACCAGCTAACGAGCTCGGCTCCTGCACGGATTAAACTCGTAAGTAGGGTTACCACTGTATATATATATGACCCTCCATCAGGGTCGTCTGTAGCAATTCAAGCCCTGATAGTCACTGACACATCAAACTTGATTCAGAACTCAATTATTCAATAAAATTAACAACATACAAAGTCTAAAATGATCACTTACGTGGGGTCCTGGGGTAAGTTGTTTTCTTACAGGAGCTCCTCTGTGATTTTATTTCCATCCATAAGCCATGTTGGTGTTTTTCTCCCTCCTCCCCTGAGAAAATGACATTTAAAATTTTAGTGTGGTCAGGATCTCTGCGATTTTCCAGGAACATGTCATCTTATGTTGTAAAAGAAAAGATATCTGACCTCTGTTATTTGCTATATTTGGTCTCCTCGCATACATATCTCAACACTTTCTGATCACAAAATAAAAAATACACGCTGTTTAAGAGTCACGTGACATTTACTGGGTCTGGGTAAAACTTGAACTTCAAATACTAAGAGTGTAGCATCACTCCTTCAGAAAGCAAACAGTGTTTGTTCAAACAGAATAACAGCATCTGGGAAACTGTGGCAGTTTTCTGGGCTTCACAATAAAACATATCAACAAATCCTATAGACACCCATCTTTGATGTCTTTATTACTGGATCAGAATGAGAATAAGATGTATAAATAGACAGTAAAGAGACATAAAAGACCTGTAGGTCACTTTAAAATAGAAGACCTGTCTGACAGCTAGAAGCTGAATTTAAACTGCACAGTATTTAATGCATATAAATCATTCAGCTCGCTGTGCTTTTCAGAGTCAGCCTTAATTGTATAAATATCCTCGGCTTATTTGATTGGCCTAGATTTCTGTCGCAACCCCCCAACCTGCCAGAATGCCATCTATCTTTCATCTATCTCTCTTTTCTCAGTCTAACCAAAATATGAAGCGATTGCATTATCATTCATTTCAAAGGTGAATAATATTCTCAGTTCATTTCACATTAAATGTGCATTGAAATCAAGTGTTTAATTCTGAGCTATCATTTTACAAAAATCATGATTTAAATGCAAAACAAAACCACAATTATAGATATTTTTGTTCTTCCGTTCTGAAAAAAATTGGAATCACCTTTCTATTTATTTATTTATTTATTTTATTTAAACATACACTCATTGACCACTTCATTAGGTACACATACCTCTACAAGTCCATTGTATCATCTCCAGTGACAACATAATGTAGGTGCGATTTGTAGTTCTACAATTACAGACTGTAGTCCATCTGTTTCTCTGTATACTTTATTAGTCTCCATTCACCTGTTCTTCAATGATCAGGACCCTCACAGAGCAGCTATTTTTTGGGTGGTGGATCATTCTCAGTACTGGTATGAGTGGATCAGACACAGCAGAGCTGCTGGAGATTTTAAACATTATGTTATCTCACTGTCCACTCTATTAGACACGCCTTCTTTGTTGGTCCACCTTGTAAGAGACATTCGCGTGTCTGATGCTGCACAGTTTGTTTAGTCTTTCTAGTCTTTCACTGGTGGACACAGGACATTGTTGGCTGGATAATTATGGTTAGTGCACTATTTTCACTGACTTTGAGGTGTTTAAAACATCAGCAGCTCTGCTGTGTCTGACCCACTTGTAGCAGTGCAACACACACTAACACACCACCACCACATCAGTGTCACTGCAGTGCTGAGTATGAGATGAAAAACAGTCTGTAGTTGTAGAACTACAAAATGCAGCTATAGTGTCAGTGTAAATAAAATGGTCTAGATACCCACATGTTTGTGGACACCCCTACTAATAAATGTATTCAGCGACTTTAAGGTGCACTCAATGCTGTCACAGATGTGTCTATACAGCTTGCCTGGTCCCAGTATAGAAGTACAGCCAATAGAATTGGACTCTCTGCAGCGATAAACCTCCTTTGTCCATAGCTAATGCCAGGTGTGGGCTAGAGGGGTATAAGACCCCCAGCATTGAGTTGTGAGGCAGAGGATCTATGTTCTCTGGAATGTTCTTGTTCATTATTTTCAATGTTTTATTTTATAAAACATTATATTAACTACATACCCTTATAATATAATACCCTTATAATAATCCAGTGTTGTCCGGCACCCCCACCATGAGATGCATTCCCTGTTGGGAGACTTACTTAGTGGTATTCTGTTGCCTTTACTTTGGTGACTAAAGGAACTTAAATACAATCCATTCCAGTCATGACTAAAGGAAATAAACCTTTACTGAGGTAAGATGACTGTCTGTGTTGTTTGTTAACTTTGATTAAATTGTCGATGTGATTCGTTATATTGCCTCGCCTGCAGCAGCAAACAGTTACTGTGATGTTTTTGAGTGGCAAGCTGTGTAGCATCACTGATACCATATATGATATTCACATAAGCTCACATATGCAAATCTTTCATTTTTTATTGGCTGCTCCAAGCATGGGGCCAGCATAAGTGTGTCCAGCAGCTCATTACTGTGTTGAACTTGCACACAGTGTTTTCTGCTACTCACTTGCAGACACTGACGGGCCGGCCCCATACTCACTAACTAAATGAAAACTGCTGAAATTATTGACCTGATTATATTTTAAATGTAGTGGGAACTACTGCCATTTTTATAAGTCAAATACACAAAAATTTTACAAAATAATATTTAAATAAAATAAATGTAAACAAAATTATTGATTATGTCACATTGCTCCAAAGCAACAGGCCCCACCGGCCCTTTATGGAGACGTCCCTGCAGGAAACTAATCATATAATTTAAGACCATTTAGTTTGGCAAGAACATTATTAGAAACGGCATACAGCATTTTTATAAATACAGCACTTTCCTAAAGAAATATAATAAAAATCTATGATATTTGTAGTACTGTATTTGGTACAAAACCAACAAAGCCAAAAGCGTATACGTAAATGATTAGAGCAACAGATGAAGCTGATGCTCTGTGAACACAGTATGTGTGTGTCCATGTGTGTGCGTGTGTGTGCATAGAAGCATGTGTGCTAATGTGTGTTCAAGGCAATGTACACATATTGCACATTGCACATTAAGGGTGAAAGTGATTAAGCTGTAGTGACAATGACATGGTCATTTTGTCTCCCCCTCTCTCTCTTTGTGTGTGTGTGTGAGACAGAGAGAGAGAGAGAGAGAGAGAGAGAGAGAGAGAGAGAGAGAGAGAGAGAGAGAGAGAGAGAGAGAGAGAGAGAGAGAGTGTGAGAGAGAGAGAGCATGTGTGTTTTGCCAGTGGGTACACTGCCTTAGTTGCTCAACTGCTATTGCCATTTAGCCTTTTGAACATGTCAGCAGTTTCTCTCTCTCTCTCTCTCTCTCTCTCTCTCTCTCTCTGCTAAACGATGGAGGGTTAGCCTCAGGCTAATATCATTCACACGCTAGGCACTGTTCAGGCCTGGGGCTGATTGGAAGAATATATTTAGCTTTCCCCCCCGTTTCCCGCAATACTGCCCTCTAGGCTGCAGGACAATGCAGATGTGGCCTTATCTGCTGTGAGCAATGACACATAATGTCTGGACTATAGAACCTGCTCAACTCTATCAACCTCATCCAGGGTGGAAGATGCTGAAAAAGAATAATATCATGATGCTTCAAAGCAATGTCACAGTACATGTAGAATGATAAAGTTAAAATGTATAATGCTATTTATTTATGTTACAAAATGAATCAGCAGTAAAAACAGCTGTAAAAGGTGTTTAATAGACACATCAAAAAAGCTAGAAAATAACATGAGGTGAATAAGACTACATTTCCCAGGATTATCCTTTATTCGGCACACCACATGACCTCCCACGAGTACTGCCTTTGGTCCATGAACTGCAATACCCCGAATCCCCTAAGAAACATTATCGCTCACACGAGTCCCAGCCCGGGTTCATGTTCAAGAGGTTTCTGTTGTCATTTCAGCTATAAACAGTAGAGTACATACTGAAACGAAACAATGTTCCTTCAGGACCAGGAGCAACACAGAACACAAGTGCCATGAAAGACAAACAATAAGCATACAATAACTACAAGCCCTTGTTTGAGTGTTATTTTCTTGGATATATAAATCCAAACTTGGGCTTTTCACATTGCTTGGAATTTTGTTGCTTAACACAATCACTAGCCAACCTTGTATTCTCGCTCCATATTGCTTGCCTGGGTTTCCTGTATTATTCCTTTCCTTGTTTGTTAGCCTTATAGTATGTTTGTTAGCCTGTTCATCTGTTTGTTAGCCTGTAAGCCTGTCTGTTTGTTAGCCTATTAGTTTGTTGGTCTCTCTGTTTTGTAGCCTGTCTGTTTGTTAGCCCGTTAGTCTGTCTGTTAGCCTGTGTTTGTTAGCGTGTCTGTTTGTTGGCATGTTAGTCTGTCTGTTTGTTAGCCTGTTAGTCTGTCTGTTAGCCTCTCTGTTTGTTAGCCTGTCTGTCTATTAGCCTGTCTGTTTGTTAGCCCAGTGTTTCCCAAACCCACCATTAAGCCGGTTGCCAACCTCCAGTAAAACAGAAGACAAAGAAGAAATATGAAAGTACATAGTCATGCTGCGGGTGAGACAATGCTGCAGGTAATAATGATTGATAAATATTTGAAAAGATAAAGTGGTCTAAAATTGAGTTTTGCTGATTTTGGGCAGTTTTTGGCTGACTGCTGCCAAGCAGTTCCCCAATCTGGCAAACAAAGCTATTTCAGTTCTGCTCCCTTTCTCCACAACCTGTCTATGCGAGGTGGGCTTTTCAAGACTCAAAAGTTGTTTTGGAAGATCTTCTTGTGTCTTTTTTCAATTCTTGCAAGAATATCAGCTTTGTGTTCAACTAAACAGGCCCAGGTTCCATATTGAGTAAGTAAATTGAGACAAGATTTTCATTATATTTCAATAAATATACTTTTTTGTTTGGTCGTGTGCCTTGTGAATATGTCCCTGTTCACAGTTTCCCATTTATCCCTTTTTGCCCTGACTATCTTTTGTTGTTTATGTTTTTGGACTTGCCCTTTATTGAAGTGCGGCTTTGTTTGCACCTGAGCTCATCTCCTGTTTCCTGTGCGCTACGTGACAAATATACTGCTATGTTGTACATTTTTAAAATGTAATTTTAAGACAACTGTCAGTGAGACTCCCTTATACTACTTGTTTACACTGGAGTGGAAGAGTCCAGTGGCTGAAAATAGATTACAACACTGCTGTCAAGTGATCGAATGTTTAAATAATTGAAAAAATCAAGAATTAATACAGTATCACAAAAGATATTGTTATACTCATGTAATTATATTTTCTTACATCTATAGTTACTGTTAGATGTCTTTTATTATATACTTGTATATTTTACTATACACTTGTTTTGTAGCATCTAAAATGTTTAATCTATTTATAGATGCAGTTGTTTGTGTTCTAGAAGCATATGGTGCTATAAATTATTACAAAAACAATATCATTATCATCATCACCATCAACATTTCAGAAAGTGCTTCATCCAATAGGCTGTGGCACAATAACACTATAATACCATCATATTGTCTGCACCACATTATGAGCAAAGGAGCACAAGATTAGCTTGATAATACTGCAAGGCGTAAAATAAAAGCCCAGCCTTTAGACTCAAACCCTCTCTGGCTCTCTTAATGGTGGCCTTTTCTTTCAGCACACTGACTTCTGAGCTAGTATAAAGCATACAGTCTCTGGTTTTAGAAGGAGAAAAGTAGCACTTGGCACTTCTGTCTCCAAACCATCGCTAATCAATCTTTTATGGCACATTCATGCCCAAAGCGCCTTGACTCAGAAAGGTGATTTCACTGGAGCTGCTATAAAAACGCAGGTCCCATGGAGGTTAGCTGTAAAGAGGAAGGAGAGGCAGTGAGAAAGAGAGAGGGAGAGTGAAGATACAGAGAAAGTATAAGAGAGTGCAAGAAAGCACACAAGGGGTGTGAGAGAATGATGGAGAGGAAGATAGAGAGATGGAGCGAAAAGTGAGACTGAAAAGGGAGGCCTTTTTTCTTTTTAATGAGATAAGTTTACACACCTCATTAATTAGCAGGCTTGGAGCCAGACTCGAGTCGTTCCAAACTTCCCAACGCAAGCAGCTGCCATGACAACATGGGCTTTATTTATTTATCCACCTATTTACTGACGTAGCTGTCCTGAGCAGCACAGCGGGAACAGTCTTCGGGCTCTAATTGCCTCTATATTTTCCGAATTGATTCGTCGTTCAGTTCAAACGTGCTGATCCTAGGTTTTAACACTATCTGCTTTCTACTATTGGACCAAATCCGACTGAGCCAGAAGGCTTAATGCTGTTCAACTGTCATTTCCATGGCTTTGGAGGGACTTTGTTTTGTACCCTCTGCAGTTGCAGCCCAAACTGTAGGCCCTGATTTGACCCGGTTAACATTCAGTTCTCATTGGACCAGTTAGTGAAATGTGTGATTTCAGTAACATGACATTCTCAACAAGCTAGACTCGCAACACAACCACAATAAAACACTTCTGACTGCATTCAGACTAACAGCAAGCAAAGGCAGCGAGTGACAATGACAAAATAAAAAAAGCTGCCAACACTAGATACAAGCTTCAGAGTGTGATGCACCATTTTTGATAGATGTCATTTCTGTTTTTGATACATTGCATCACACTGATGTTCCACAGCTAAACACTCCAAAATGAGAAGAAACAAACCTAATTTTAGAAATGTAATAACTGAGATATCAGAGAATTACACAAGTTGCTGGAAATAAATTTGGTCTTCCTGAAAATCTGATAGAAGGCCAAATGTCTGGCCACCAAAAACATATTCATCAAGATCCACATTTATACACTTCATACTTACTGTTGGACTATTCCATTAAGATTCTAAGTGCCATAAAACACTTTCACTATATAACCTTTCACTATAACTTCACTATAAACTTTCACTATATAGCCTTTCACTATAACTTCACTATAAACTTTCACTAAAACCAATTTCACTATATAGCCTTTCAATATAACTTCACTATAAACCTTCACTAAAACAATTTCACTATATAGCCTTTCACTATAACTTCACTATAAACTTTCACTAAAACCAATTTCACTATATAGCCTTTCAATATAACTTCACTATAAACCTTCACTAAAACCAATTTCACTCTAACTTCACTATAAACTTTCACTAAAAACAATTTCACTATATAGACTTTCACTATAACTTCACTATAAACTTTCACTAAAAACACTTTCACTATATAGCCTTTCACTTTAACTTCACTATAAACCTTCACTAAAACCAATTTCACTATATAGCCTTTCACTGTAACTTGACTATAAACTTTCACTAAAACCAATTTCACTATATAGCCTTTCACTATAACTTCACTATAAACTTTCACTAAAAACAATTTCACTACATAGTCTTTCACTATAACTTCACTATAAACTTTCACTAAAAACAATTTCACTATATAGTCTTTCACTATAACTTCACTATAAACTTTCACTAAAAACAATTTCACTATATAGCCTTTCACTATAACTTCATTATAAACTTTCACTAAAACCAATTTCACTATATAGCCTTTCACTATAACTTCACTATAAACTTTCACTAAAAACAATTTCACTATATAGACTTTCACTATAACTTCACTATAAACTTTCACTAAAAACACTTTCACTATATAGCCTTAAACTATAACTTCACTATAAACTTGCACTAAAAACAATTTCACTGTATAGCCTTTCACTATAACTTCACTATAAACTTTCACTAAAAACACTTTCACTATATAGCCTTTCACTTTAACTTCACTATAAACTTTCACTAAAACCAATTTCACTATATAACCTTTCACTGTAACTTGACTATAAACTTTCACTAAAACCAATTTCACTATATAGCCTTTCACTATAACTTCACTATAAACTTTCACTAAAAACAATTTCACTACATAGTCTTTCACTATAACTTCACTATAAACTTTCACTAAAAACAATTTCACTATATAGTCTTTCACTATAACTTCACTATAAACTTTCACTAAAAACAATTTCACTATATAGCCTTTCACTATAACTTCACCATAAACTTTCACTAAAACCAATTTCACTATATAGCCTTTCACTATAACTTCACTATAAACTTTCACTAAAAACACTTTCACTATATAGCCTTAAACTATAACTTCACTATAAACTTGCACTAAAAACAATTTCACTGTATAGCCTTTCACTATAACTTCACTATAAACTTTCACTTAAAACAATTTCACTATATACTATATAGCTATAACCACTATAAACTTTCACTAAAAACAATATCACTACATAGCCTTTCACTATAACTTCATTATAAACTGTCAATAAAATTATTTCACTAGAGGTGTAAATCAAAAGTTTCATCGTGTATGCAATCCTGAAATAATGAATTCAAAATAAATTTATATGATGAGATTCCACACAAAAAGGCAGTTAAAAGCTTTTGTAGAATTTAAATTTGTACGCCTGAATCTTTAGGATTTCTATACAGCAACTACATAAATACTTTTTTTAACTGTCAAAACAGTAGATATGAGTTCTATAATTTGTAATATAATAACACATGCTTGCAATTTACTGCTAAGCAAAAATAATGTATTTGTTTCAGCACTGAAGGGACATTACGTTCAGTACGTTTGCAACTCAGATTTCTGTCACAAGAGTTCACTCTTCAGCAAGACAAACATCAGTAAAGGACTTCAACCAGAAATCAATGCTTCAACATTTTTTCAATGTTTTGTACAACATTTGATCATATTTAACATTTACTTAAAGATAAAGCACATGGTTTATTAGAAGCCAAATCTTTAATTGGCAGCTCAAAATGGGCAGAAATGAACAACTTGAGAAGAAAGTAATGCTCGCTAGCAGATCCAAGAAGTTAATGTGAAGACAAGCATGCAAGCATGGCTTTATTATATGCTGCCACCTACAGCATAGGATCATACAGAGATGAATGATCTGAATAGTGCTGGAATAGATGTGAAAATAAACACAAATATCAATGTTTATGCATCACATTAATGGAGCAGATTGTTCACTATTGGTCCATGCATTGATTATTACATTCCATGGTTTCAGTCTTACTATATGGTGCAACTTCTCTTATATTACTAAACTGAATTTTGATATATTGTATTGACGGTCCTAGCTGGACAGAATTTGTTACAGTATTTGCCATTAGCAATTTTTTAAGCTGGATCTATAAAACGAAATCAGACCTCAACAACAGAGGCTTCAGTGTGCCATTGTGTATTATATTCATGGCACGAAGTGTAACTATATCTGAATATAGGCAAAGTCATACCACTTCCAGAAAGAACTGAGAAACCACAATGGATGACTTTCAGCTTTCATTCTCCAGACTGATGTTCTTTCAAGATGTTCCAAATAACCCACTTTCTTTCTAAGGCAATTTTCTGTTACTATTGTAATCACCCTATGTAGTGCAACTTTGCCTGAATTATATGCACAATGCTCTACATACATTTATGTGATTCAGTTGAAAGCTTAAGAAATACAATTAGCAACACATGCTAGTTATACACTAATACCATCAGAGGGTTAACAAACGGTCAACAGCATTTTCTCCAGCGTCTGAGCTGCTTGCGATCAAAGCTTTTTAAATTTACAGCTGAATTAAGAAAGGAAGGCTAATCCTTTTTTGTAATCATTTGTTTCAATGAAAAAATGTTTTGCTACAGTCCCTGGGGCTAGGAAACTAGCTTCCCACAGCTATATGGCTGTACATGATGCTAATATTAACATGCAGCTGAATGTGCCGGTCTTTAGTATCAGTTTTATTTTGCTTCTACTGATAGTTCTTGCTGATAGAGTAAAGGATGTAAAAGTAGTGTTTTAAAGCCACCATTTGCAGCAGACTGGCTGTGATAGTAGCCTTGCAGGCTAATAGCAGGCATTTCATGAACAAGACTAGCCTTTATGCTAGCACACTATATGTTTTGAAATGAGAAGCCAGAGGAATGCACCAGCTCTTCACTCATGCAGCACTATAGCAGAGGAAGTGTGGATAGCTTCTGGAGCAGAATGCTGAACAGAGCAAATGTGATGTGTGCTTAGGGAAAAAGTGTGTGTGTGTGTGTGTGTGTGTGTGTGTGTTAGAGAGAGAGAGAGAGAGAGAGAGACAAAGAGAGAGAGAGAGAGACAGACAGTTCCTTCTCTCACTGGGGGCCAAATAACTGCTAAAATCTGTCTTCTGCTCCTCACTCACACTCCTGAGCTAAACATACTCATAGCCTATTTCTATTCCAACCTCTTTCTGCCATTTTCTCTCACAACCTTTCTGTATTCCTGAGCAATACTCCTCCCATCTTCTCTTCTCTCGTTTTCTTATTTAATTTTCTCTTCATTTCTCCTCTTTCCACATCTTCTCTTCTCCTTCCTTTTTCCCCAGCAATAATGTATACTAATGTCTTCTCTTCTTTTCTCTTCTCTTTTTTTCCTTATCTTATCTCTCACCCCTTCTCTTCTCACCAACTTTCTGATTTCCCCAGCAATAACGTATACACTTAATTTCTCACTCATTTCTCTTATTTTCTCATTTTATATCCTTATCTTCTCACCATCTTTCTCTTCTCGCCACCTTTCTTCTCCTTCCATTTTCCCCCAACAATAACATATACTCTTCAGTTATTCCCTACTCTTCTTTTCCTCTTCTTTTATTTCCTTTCCTTATCTTACCTCTCACCACCTTTCTCTTCTCACCAACTTTCTGATTTCCCCAGCAATAGCTTATACTCTTCATCTCATTTCTTCTTCAACTTCTCTTCTCCTTCCTGTTTTCACCAACCACATCTTATAGTCCTCGTTTCTTCAACTCAGACTTCCTATCAGAAAACCTCCCTCCGATATTCTAGGCAAAACAGAGGAATGAAAAAAACATGCAATTGCAAAAAAATAAGCGTGAATATTTCCGGCCTCCAGTGAGGATTCAGGCTTCAATTAATGAGTTGAATTTGGCCGCAAGTCCACCCAGCTCTACTCCCCACTGTGTGCATGTACCCGAGAGAGTGAGCAAGAGTTAGAGGGAGAAAGTGGGAAAGTGAGAGAGAGAGATGGAGGAGAAGAGAGCAAGAGAGATAGTGATGAGCTGGCTGGAGTACAATATGAATAATTTAAATGAATGTTTTAAAATGAACTGGACCAGGGTGTGGTGTTTGCGTATATATGCAGTGTATCAGAGAATATATGCACATAGAAATCACATATTCTCTTTCACAGGGCAAACACTGCTTAACCACCTCTAATATGAATACCAACTTCCAAGCTGCTTATTATACACTGCATAATGTAGACTAAACTGTATTCACCCAAAGCTTTTAGTTTATTAATTACTTCAATCATTATTTGATATCTGACTCTTTAAACAGGTAATAGTTTAGTTAGGATTTCCACATTAAATATGTTCCACGGGCACCATTTCCACTACACACAGGGGAGCGGCAGCACTCATTTCACAGCCTATATACCCAGTTGCTATTGATCTTGATCTAATTATAAACATCAACAAATTAATTAATTGAATTAAAATTTAAAAAAGGCATATTTTGTTGATTTTCTAACTGGATCAAAATTACAATATTTCCTTTATGTATTCTTTTTTTTTTGCATTTCTATTTATTTGCTGAATTGAACACAAATAATTAAACATTACGAATAATAAAACACAATATTTAATGTGTCATAACTCTTGCACAGGCTACAGTGTGTATTGCAAAATGTACAGATGTTTGTTCTCTTCTGGGTTAACTTTGTTTCTTAAAATAATCTGTGTGCATTCCCTAGCAGGAAATTACACCCCAATTTTCAAGATAATTAAATAATTAAGATGTAACTAAAGTTATCTAAAGTGTGTAATGCTAGTAAAAACTATCCCACAGAAATACACTGCATGATGATTTCAATAGTTTTGAGATTAACATTTGACTGAAACATATTTTTCAAAGTCATTCATGGCAGAGGTGTATACACACGTACGAAGAATATATATATATATATATATTAGGGGTGTGTATCTGTGCAATAAATAATGATCCGATATGTATCTTGATTCATGCGGTACGATACGATTCAGAAACGATTTATTTTAAATTGGACCAATTCGATTCGGTTCTATTCGATTGAGGAGGATTTTGATACGATTCAGTTCAATATAATAGTGTAGGAAATAATACAAGTTACTTGTTTAAAATAATTTACATTGTCATTCAACATAAGTTAATACTAAAAATGTGTTTTTGCTTTCAAATAGATTAATGAAATACTAGAGAACTAATATAGTTCTATTTCGCATGTGAATTCAGAATCAGTAAAACACTGTTGTGTTGGGATGTGGTACCGGTGCTCCAATGTTTTAAACAAGTCCCCAAAACCCTCATTCTCCACCACACAGTATGGTCTTAAGTCTTTGAAAATGAACCAGGTTATAGAAGCCTGTATTACTTTGGCTCTACCTGAGTTGTGGTTGAGTTTTTCTGTGTTTGTCCTGCCGTGCCTTTGGGCTAATGGTGCTAGTGTCCTCATCACCACTTTCCTCATGTCGTCTCACCAAATGTTCTCTAAGGCCGAACTTCTTCCAAACTTTAGATTTTAAGCTCGGCGGAGCATTGTACAGTATATATGTGGTCAGATATTTTTCTTTCAAACGTGACTGTGACGAGTATCGCGACAGTTCATGAAAGAGAGAGAGAGAGAGAGGAGGGGGGCGGGGGATGGAGGGAGGGAGAGAGAGATAGAGAGAGAGAGAGAGAGCGCAGCCGAGGCACACAAAACCGACAGCTCTTGAAACGGGCCATCGGCCGGTTCACTTTACAAATAGACCAATTCAGGGGTCCATGTACCGATGCACTCACATCGTTTAAGTCAAAATCGGTCTTCCGATTCAAATCGGTTATTTTTTACACCCCTAATATATATATTTATTTATTTATTTTGTTTTTTACTACTATTTATGCTATTTCAGCATTATACACATTACATACTCAGAAGACAGAAGACAGCTATTTGTACATTAATGGATGTGTGTTGCGTTATGCTCAGTTATATCCAAGTTTAATTTCTATTGTGTTACCATATAAACATATAATCAAATATTTGCAGAAATGTGAGGCATGTACTCATGTTTGTGAGATACTGTATATTTGTGTTACAGACATTGTGACATCTGGTTCCCATCACATTGTAAATAAATTTTTGCACAAACACAACATTCCACAGAAGACCACTCAGAATTACTATATATCCATCATAACCATTAAATTATTGAACAAATGAAATGTTGAAGTGGTAATGGAATTGCTCTTTTAAGCTAGCTAAGCTAACCGATTAGAGAGCAGAAACATCAGATAAAGGGTCATAAATAAAGGAGAAATAGGAACATTGTTAATGACATTTTTGGCATTTAGCAGCGATAAGAAGAAGACAGAAGATACAATACTTCATAATTCAGCATCTAGACAAATAGTATAATATATAGAAACATTCAAGAGCAGTTGTATCTCGTATGAAATTAGAGTACATGTACAGTAACTGTATTAGAGAACATTTCAATGCCTTATCTATGACTGCACCTTACCAGTGCCCATATATAATGGTATAGTATACCTTTAATGTATTACCATGTAATTATAGGCTAAGAAACTATCAGTTAGTAATAAAAATGCTGTGTCCTCCAGATGAGGACAAGGTTGAGATTATACTCCTTGTAAATACCATGTGGGCCACTGCTCTACAGCATGAAGGCCAGTACAGCATTACAGAATTTTCTTTTGTCATCCCAGATGAGTTGGAATAATGACCATTAAATCCTTAGAACCTTGTCACCACTGCAGTCCTGTGGTCAGGTGAAAAAAAAATGCTGTGATGAGTGTCTCCCTTGTCTCTTTCTATGTATGAGATGCATGATTACCTTCTATCGTGTCAGCCATTTTTGCTGGAGATTCTCCAGCCTGTGCAGTGCTGTGGAACAGTGAAGCGACAATGGCAGCAAAATCCCAAGAGAAGCTTTGGATCGTTGCACACGAGTAGGATCCCGGAATTAGATTGTTCCAGCACTGATTAATTGTCACCATATTCACAGGTCTAAAAACGGTGCTGATTTAGTACCAAGTTTAGCATGGCTGCTATGAATAAACAGGGTTTTGTATGATTGAATTTATCAGAACAGTGTAGAAATGATTTCCACAGATACATTGTACATGTCTCTTCAGCTCTGTGCTGAATTTTAAACAAAACAGTGTGGTCAGGACTGTGGCAGAGAGATTCTCCAAGAGGGACTGACCTTAAGATATCTCTCATAATGCTATTGATTGTGGGGCAGGTGCTTGGTGTCTGCAGACAATAAATGAAAGGTTTTAAATCAATGGTGTCAAACAGCAAGTCCAGGAGGGCCATGACTCTGTACTGTGTAGTGGTTTCCCTACTTTATCATGGCAGATTTGCACCAATCAGCCACAACATTAATACCACTCATGGAGGAAATGAATAACATTGATTATGTTGTAACAATGCTGTATGTGAAGGTCTGGGAGATATTAAATGGTCAGTTCCTGTAGATGATGTGTTGGATTCTGGAGGAAAATATGCAACAGGCAAACCTGAGCCACTTTGACAGGAGCCAAATAGTTATGGCCAGATGAATGGAGTGCAGCATCTCCAAAGCAGCAAGACTTGTAAGGGGGTTCCAGGGCTGTAGTGGTGAGTAGTACAATGGCATCCAAATTCCCCAGATCTCAATACGTACAGGAACATCCGCAGCAGCTTCACCACCCAACTTACAGGACTTAAAGGAACTGTGGCCAGATACCACTGAATTCCAAATGTCTTAAGCAAAAATCAGTTATATACAACCAGTATATACAGTGGAACCTTAACTTACGAGTTTAATTTGTTCTGTGACTGAGCTCGTAACTCAATCTGCTCATATATCAAATTAAATTTCTCCATTAAAATGAATTGAAATGCTTTTAATCCTTTTCAACCCCTCAAAAGCCACACCAATTTTTTGTTACATGTTTTTAAATAAGAACCATGTACTCCATAATTAACAAATAATGTATAAAAATAATAATGATAAATATTAAAAGAGAATGTAAAGAAATAAACTGGCTTTATTAAGTGTATGTACTTTGAAGATCAGATGATCATCTTCTTCCTCGCTTTCACTTGCAGGGTGTTTCAATAAAATCCTGTCCAAGGAGGTTTGTTTCTTCCTCCCTTGCAAAATGTTTCAAAAATGAGTGAGGCAAGTGCAGTTTCACAGCACCAACACACCACCTCTTTTTCTCAGCACTGATCTTGGCACTCACTCACGCTTGCTGGGCTACCTAGTGGTGGGTGGCAGAAGCTCGCTCACTTGTAACTGAGATCCATTGCTGCATGGTTGTACATGCGCACACACACATACATACACACACACTTTAGAGTACCCAATTCATCTGACCTTAATGTTTTTGGATTGTGGGAGGAAACCAGAGAGCCCAGAGGAAACCCACCCAGATGGGGACTTGAACCAAAGACCTCAGCACTAAGAGGTGAGCCTGCTAACCACCAAGCCACTGTGCCACCCATACTGTATAAATGCACTGTGCTATAACATTATTTGCATTTGAATAAATGAAAATAGGGTTTAAAATTTCTCAAGCAAATAATCTATTATTACTATTTATATCCATTATTTACATCATAGAACAACAAAAAAGCCAATTTGGCTGAGAACTGAATTGGGCATTAAAGCAATCATGATCTGTGCACCGCTACACTCCATCTAATTTCACTATTTTATCATCCAGTTGTACTGTAGCATGTGTTAATAAACAACATTAATGAAACCTGATGCATCATCAGATATGACATTTTAAGAGTTTTAGAAGTCACTGCAACATTGCATTCAATATCAGCATCACCAAACATTAGTCCTATAGGGCTGTGTATAGGCAACAACCTGGTGAAATAATACATATTTTACAGGGCTACAATTCAATAGATGGCAATATATTTTTAATCTCTAAGCAAGGTCATTTATTCTAATTTTTAAGTCTTGATTTTTCGAAAAATGTTAGCGGTGCACCCTTATGCTACCTGATTTTGTTGGCGTGGAAGAGTTTAATGGCTAAACATAAATAACAGATTAGGGTTACTGTCTTTCACTAATACCATGAAAACTATTTTGCCGAGGATGACAGCACAGTGTGAGCACCTGCGGTTGATAGAGTGAAGGAAAATTGCTTCCTTTTAAAGTTGAGTGGTAGCTCATGATTGGTCAGGAAGCCAAATGAATGGGAGATGTAATACTGCCTTTATCTTATCTAATCTGTGCATTGTGTAATTCATAATGAATATTCACTCACTGCTTCAAAATCAATCTGGGGTACTGTGCAAAATGTAAATTAACTCCATATTTAATTGAAAATGGTGCAAATATAAAATATCAAATGTTGATACAGAAATAATTGTTTATTGTATTTGATAAACATATGTCTGTTTTGAATTTGAGGGCATCAACCCACTTCAAAAAGTTGGGACAGGGGCAAAGTAAGGCTGGTAAAGTTGTGCAATGGTAAAAAAAAAAAAAACACTTGGAGAGTCATCTCATTAATATTCAGGTTAATTGGAAACATGTCAGTAATATGATTGGGTTTAAAAAGTCTTCAGAAGTAAAAATGAGAAGGATTTCATCACTCTGTGCCAGACTGTGCATGCAAATATTGCAATGTTTTCACATAAAATGGAAAATAACTTATTTTCCAAAATTTCACCATCTACAGCACATAATATTAGAAGGTTCAGAGAATCCAGACTAATCCAGCCAAAGGTCAATCCAGTTAATACTGGAAGTCCATGATCTTTGGGCCCTCATGCAGCACTTCATTAAACCAGAAATGATTCTGTAATGGAAATCAGTGCATGGGTTCAGGAATACTTCCGAAAACCATTGTGGATACAGAATGCGAAATGCTGAAGCTCTACCATGCAAATAAAGTAACTATATGTAAACCAGATCCACAGACACAGTCACGTTCACTGGGCCCTAGCTCATTTTAGATGGAGTGAGATAAAATGGAATTTTGTTGTGTTGTCTGAGGAGTCAAAATCTGAAATTCTTTTTGGAAAGCTTCCTCCAGGCTAAAGAGGAGAGGGACCACCACATCAAGGGTGATGAACATTTGTACAAAACTAATCCTGAATGATATATTTTTGGAGGTTTTGGTGCAACAAATGCTACCATCCAGCGGAAAGGCCTTGCTGTTTTTCAGCAGAACAATGCTAGACCACATTCTGCATGTACTACAACAGCATGGCTTCATACTAAAGAGTAATAAAATGATTGTCTTTAAGTCCAGACTGGTCATCCACTACAAACATTTGGTACATTATGAAATTTAAATTATGACAAATGCTGAGACACCCCACACTGCTGAGCAGATGAAATTATGACATGCCAATGTCCTACTTTTTTGTTGCTATCAAATTCAAAATGCACATATAATTTAGTATTAAAATAATAATATAAAATAATAAATAATATAAAACAATACAATCAAAAACAAAATTTGATATGTTGTATTTGTGTTATTTATAATTAAGAATAGGGTTAAAATGTTTACACATCACTGGATTGTTTGTTTTTACACAAACAAGTTTTTGGGAAACGGTGTTGTAGATCAATAAGCTTGAGTGAACAAAATCTGTCAGCAGTGCTTATTGCAAACTTTCAGTCACGTTATATTATAATTTGAATCTGACTGGAAGTTATTGTTGTGCATTCAGTCCTGCAGGTTTTGCAGAACAGAAAAGGCATTTGTGTGAATTGTCTTGCCAAAGGAAAGAAATAACTAAGGCTTAATCGAGTAGGCTATCCTGAGAGCTCATCTCTCAGACAAAGTGGAAAGCTCTCTAATCATTATTCAACTTCATTCTCTATTTGACCTTATATTCCCTCTCTATTCTGCCACTGCAGCCCACGACTCAAGCTGTGAGGGTGCTTATGTACATAAGTACTGTGTTACACCTCAGCAACTGTTTGGCTCACATTTGACTCTTCCCACTCTGTTTGGCAATAGCGAGAAGCACAAACTATAACTCAGCATGGCAACCTTGAAAAAACAGCCACACAGAAAGCACTTAAATATGCTGCCACATTTTCCACAGTTCAAATCTCCACTTTTTTTAGCTGTAGCAAACCTGTGGGTTTATATACACTGTAGTCTAGGTTGTGCCCTGTGGCTTGCATTTGTTCCTTGGAAACCCAAAAGTATTAGCATAATACTGTAGGTTTTGCCCTGGAGCGAGGCACTGAACTCTGATGCTGGAGACGTTCCATAACAGCAGTCCTGTCACCCAGTCAGGACAGCAGACCAGCCGCTGAACCTTCTTTTTAATAGACTTCCACTGTCAGTCAAACTGCTGTAATAAGTGGCCCGGACATCATGTTAGCTGGTGTTAAGCACTCTGGTCAAGGGTTCAATAGGTCAGTGCAAGGACTGGCATATCTGCATCAGGTCAGCAGACTGCCACCATGAAAAATATACGCACTGAAAAAAAGGTTTTGGCATTATAGAAGCACCACTTTAGATCCCTAAAGTGCTTTTAATGGATTTTAAATAGTAAATAAGTAACTACAATTCATTTATAAAGCCCTCTTTAAACAACGTGCTTTGTCCAAAGGGACATAAGATCAACACAGTGAATATGATTAATCACATAAAATAGAGAGATGACACATGAAAAGAAGTAAAACACAAGTAAGATAAGAAGGTAAGATGATAAAATCAGACAAAACGACAAGAAAGCACCCGAAACATCTTAAACAAAACAGCTGATACCACAATCTCTCACTGTTCAAATGCAAGTTTGTATAAATAAACTTTAAGGTCTGATTTATAAACCAAGATAGAGTGTCCACTATAAAAGTGTGTGTGTGTGTGTGTGTGCGCCCAGTGATGGATTGGCACCCTGTTCTGGGTTTGGGTAAAAAAGTTAAATGCCCTGCCCTCACCCTGTGAAGGGGTAGGGGACTCAGCGTGACCCTGACCAGAATTAAGTGGAAGATAATGAATGGATAGATAGAGAGGGCTTGCCAAATGGTACAGAGCAGAGAGTGCAAAAGCGTAATCACCTTTAAGTTTCAGAACAGCCCTAGAAACAGTCAGAGAATTCAGTGTTGTTGAGGGTTTAAGCAAACCGCCATTATAAGCTCCTCGTTCCAAACGTCCAGTATGCTGGACATTATTTTTCTGGGTTTTTAAACTTAACAAGCTTTACGTTGTCCCACACACTTTTATTTGTTCATTCCCAGCTCTGGCTTTCTATTCGTTGGACAAGGACGTTTAGGTTGTTTTGATAGGTTGCTGAAAAAACTCCCTGAAATGGCAGCTGCAGGGAAAGACGCTCCTCGC
Organism: Crenuchus spilurus; assembly: GCA_036984385.1. Lineage (NCBI taxonomy): Eukaryota > Metazoa > Chordata > Actinopteri > Characiformes > Crenuchidae > Crenuchus > Crenuchus spilurus. The sequence continues at coordinate 21,081 of BRDA01054084.1, read as the reverse complement.
CTCCGTGACCGAGCAAAACATATGTAAGTTTTACTTAATTATCCGAAACAGATAACTGAAATGTCTTGGTATATATGTTATTCTAGAAGTTTAAGGATACAAAAAATATTGATATTAACAATGGGAAGTTATTTGCAAAGTCTTAAATTTTGCGCAAAACATTTATGTCCAGCCATCTGGACATTTGGAGTTAGATTACTGAATGCTGCGTTAAGCATGCTATGTATCGCAAATACACGTCTTAAAACCACTGGTATTCCTCTATATTTTTGACATTTTTCAATGCTATGCTCACCTTCTCATGTCTGTTTAGGGCTGACAGTACAAGAGGTGCTTGAATGATTAAATAATAGATTTAAAAATTATTATTATTATTATTATTATTATTATTATTATTATTAGATAATAAAATAGTAGAAATGTACTGCTCAGTCTGTAATTTTACTGTAAAAAATTTATTACATAGTTAACTCAGAAAATACATTTAATTTGTATCTTGTATTGGTACTAACAAATGAGTTCATTTTTCAAGATCTTTCAGATTTCATGCCTTTAATTCCAAACGTCCAGTGTACTGGACACTGAATATCTTACAGTCTCCATGCACTTTTTTTGTATTATGCCATTTAAATGCTGCAATGAACATATTTCATTACAAAATATCATTTGTATTTAAAGTGTCCTGTCTCGGGACTTAGGAGGATAAGACGAGGCTAAACCATTTAGAAACAAACAAATTGACACTTTTTCTCACTGGCTGCTCAAGAGGGAGACATTGCAGGGGTTATGTGGTCATATCATCATTTGGACATAGAAATGCCTCCAGAAGAATTTATGATCATTTTATATAGAGCTGAGAGTGATTTCAGGGTTATGCCGCTGTCTCTGAACTGCCAGTACAGTCCTGGGAAGAGAATGTGGAGTTTTTGTAGCATTTCTAACTAAAGTAGTAGATTCTGACTCATCTGTACTAATGTCCATCCATTCATTCATCTTCGTAACTGCTTAGTCCTCACAGTGAGTCTCCCTAACAAAACACTGATCACTGTGTGCTGGGCAGTGCATTACAGTGAATTGTCCGTAGTCAGGACAGGCTGCCAATCCATCACTGGACACAGTCACACCAGGACAATATCTGCACTATTGTAATAAAAGTCAAGATAAATTAATTTACAAACATGCTCAATTAATGCAAATCAACAAATGTATGTATGTGATGTGATGTCAGTGTTTTTGAGCTGTCCAGGTATAAGCCAAACAGTAAAACAAAAAAATGGCCTGAAATGTCACTTTACATGTAATGACAATAACATATAAGTCAAAAACATTTTCAGAAACGTCAATTTTCAGTTTTCAGGTAAAGAGGCCAAGACACAGAGCAAAAGCTACATCTTCTAAAATATCTGGATACATATGGATGAGGTCTTAGCTTTTTAGTCTTCTTTCCTCTTAGTGGGTGTTTGGGGAGCCCTGCTTTAAAGGATCGTTTTTATAAAGGAGCTGAACAAGTGAACACGAACCTTTTAAAGAATGTAAAGGCTGTATTTCAATAAAAGTTCTTTCCTATAGCTGTATAACCAAGCTAAGAACCACTTAGAAACCTTTTTTTAAGAGCGTAAGCCTGATTCTTTCCTCTCCTGCCCCATTACTGAGGTACAAACAACTCATATGCACCCTCAGAGGTCCAATAATGTTTGTGTAGGGTCCAATTACGAACCGTAAATAAGCAAAAAAAGTTATAAAGTGACTGCAAAACCTCTTTCACTGCACAACTAAGCGGGTCTGTATTTTAGCATACAGTATACTACAGGGATGTTCAAATGCACTAAGAACAACTATATTAACCTGTTCTGTGGATAGCAAGGGAGCCATAACCCACATTGACTCGATTCAACTTGTAAATGTGTTTGGTTACTCCTACGTATACTACTGCAGGAGCTGATGGGTGATACACACTTCTTTGATCATGAAAGGACACACATGGTTGGTCTGTGGATGAAGTTAAATGCTTATTAGCCATTTAGACCGACACTACTGTGCAGAATAAACTACAAACAACAAACAGAAACAGATCAATATTCAAAGAAATATCAAAAGAACTCTATCAGTAAACACCTTCAAAAGAATGGCAATGACAAAATATGAAGCTGGCTTACAGGATCTAACAGTAAACAATAAGAACATCTGTCAATGTATCTATCTGTGTGCCTGTCTGTATAATAATTCTGAAAATGATATATAACGTGTACTAGGACCAGGGGTGGAGTGAGGGGGTGGCTTACAGGGATTAAGCCCTGCCAGATCTGCTGAAAGCCTCCCCAAAACTTACTGAAGTACTAAAGTAAAAAAATAAATAATGAACATTAAAAATTCAGGAATTGGACTGGCAATTTCCATCCATCCATCCACCCATTATCCCACCTGCTTAATCTTTACCAGGGTCACGGTTAGTCCCCTACCCCCTCACTGGGCGCAGGGCAGGGCATTACACTATCCCAACTAAGCCCAGGACAGGGCGCCAATCCATTGCTTGGTGCACAAACACACACACACGCACGCATTCACACACACACACACACACACACACACACACACACACACACACACACACACACACACACACACACATACACACACACAAGGACAGTCTAACCTGCATATTTTTGGACTGTGCGAGGAAACCCACACAGACACTGCATGTCAAACTCCACCCAGAATGGATGCTTGAACCCAAGACGCTGAGAGGCCAGCGTACTGGCAATATCAATGTTTTTTTTTTAAAACTGGGTAAAAAATGTATCACCTTCTAAGTAATATTGACAAAATATTTAAAAACAGTAGAGGAAGTAAAAGTAATTTTATCTGGTTATTGTTGCTGGAGAAATAGCTCCAACCAACTATAACAGATGGAGGTATTAAGATTAACAATGCAGATTATATGCCAAATGAGTACGTTACCAATATTATTTAAGTTAGGTCTCAGACTATGTTGGCCTGTTTTTAGGGGGCAGAAATTAAAATTATTCAGCAAATATTATGTTTTGCACATAGAATGTGGTGATTTGTTTAGGAATTCTGTTTTCACTGCTGTAAATGGGCAAATCTTCAGAGGTTAACATTTGGGCTAAGACATTTGGGCTAAGCCCTGGCTGTTTAAAATGGCTCTGCCATTGACTAGGACATCTCCAAAAATGACATATGTGATACTGTGATATTGTGAACATTTTCATCTGTGTTCATAATTTAATTTAATAAAAAAAAGTTATATTTTACATTCATTAAACATAAAGTAAAATATTTCAATACGTTGTTGATACTCTTTGAATAGTAATTTACTCAAATTTGAAATGACATTCAACTAAACTACAATTTTTGATTTCTGATTTTTATGAGGTATAAGCCATACTGATCAACATTAAGCCAAAAACAAATGCCTGAAATATTGCTTAATGTGTATTGAATATAAAACAGTTTACCTTTTAATTTAACTATAAACACAAATGAAGTTTTCACAATATTCTATTTTTAGATGCACTGATATATAAACAGATATATGTGGAAACTACTAGTGATGGGCCAATTCACATTTTCTTAGTTCCGATCTGATTCTGATATACAGCTTACGATACCGATACAAATTCCAATACATGAGCTCTTTTAGCCTTTTATTATTGGTACTATATTTATGGTTACAAAATGATGCTGAAGTAGACCATACAGCACTTAGAAAAGTAAAAAAAAAAAAATACGCAAGTGCGTTTAAAGTAAATTCCAAAGTAATATATTTGTCACACTTTACATATAAACAGGCAATAATTTTCTTTTTTTTGCTAGCACAAAGTCCTGGTATTCATTCCCTTAGCAAAAACAATAACATGTACTCAACTTATACTTAAGTATAATAAAAGTATTTCCCTAAGTGTACTTTTATTTAGCAAGTACACTACAGGTATACTTACTTGGGACTAAATTTGAACACTAAGTACAAGTACATAAAAAGTAAACTGGAAGCATACTCTATAATTAGAGTAAAATTATAAAATTATAGAGTATTCTTCCAGTTTACTTTTTATGTTAAATTGGTTATAATACGATGCTGGAGTAGTTCCACCCCTCGACATGCTAGCTTTACAAACATTACATGTAGCCGTTCTACTGTTCGGCGTTTACAAACTGAAAAATCTCCACACAATCAACATTCTGTAGCCAACAGCTCAATCAGCCACAGACTGAAGCTGCTGGGGGTTCAGGGTAAATTGTGGAACTGGAATCAGGATCAGTGATGCATTTCATGTTAAACTTACGGCGGGTTTCTGGTGAAGCGCAGGCTGCGAACTGGAATATGGATCTGTAAGTGGATCGGCCCCGATATTAATATTGTATCAGATCAGTCCCATCTCTAGAAACTACCTAACTCAGGTGAGATAAAAAGTTGTTTACCCTTAATTTACTGATCTTGAGGGATCGATGTTTCTACGTACGTAAGTCAACACAGAAAATTGGAAAATACACTTTTGACTACTAAGGCAGTGTAAATGCATCCTAGGATGCAATCCACATACTATTTTCAGGAAATGACCAAATGTAATGTGGTTTCCTTTTTAAAGAAGTGCTTAACACAGAAATCAATCAGCCAAGACATGTTCAGAGTCCAAATTTTGCAGTTTTATATTAGAACTTAAGATGCACGGATCGATTTGCTGGTTACCAGATTCAGCTGATTTTCAGCTTGGTCAGTCATGACCAACAGATCCGATACATACAGTATAAGCAATTCTGTGTCTAATTTACACTCATATGCCAGACTATGGGTCACATCACGCAACAGGGGTACACACACAGACACAGCATATCATTAGCATGGAAGTTCTTCACACTGCATGAACAAGAAGCTTACAATCTGAAACACCTGCAAGGTCAAAATAAGCCATGGAGAAAATATTCTGAAAACACCATACATAAAACACCATAACCTCTCAGAATACACCCAATTTGTAGAAGGTAGCAAAGGCAAAAAGTTAAAGCTAGCAAGATAGCAGAGTCGGTCACAAGTCATCAGCCCCTGCTAACCTTGTTGTAACACAGTCAAGAGGAAAACTTTTAAAAGAAAAGATATAAACAAATGTAGAAATTGTTGCATGTAACATATTCAAAAAAGCTGGAGTAGATGCATGTTTACCATTGGGTCACATCACCATTTCTTAATTATGCTTAATTATTTTAGAATTGAAGATACTCGTTGGTGTAGTTTTGCAAATGGATTGTTTGGCCATTCATGCTTTATAAAAGACGTGAACTGCTCAACAGTCTGTGGTTGCCATTGTCTGATTCTCCTCTTCATGATACACCGAAAATTTTCAATAAGAGACAGATCTGGACTGTAGGCAGGCCTGTCAAGTACACTCATTGTCTGTCTAAAAAGCCATGCTGTTTTAACTCATGCAGAATGAAGCCTGGCAATGTCCTGTTGAGCTTCTGGGAAAAGACACTTTCAAGATGGCAGTATACTTGTACGTCTCTCCAAATTACCAATATAAGCATCCACATCAATAGTACCTTCATATACATGCAGATCACCCATACTGTGGGTACTAATGCTCCCTTTTAGCTGGATGGTCTTCTTCACCTTGGGTATGTATGATCTGATGTAAATTTTCCCCAAAAACAAGCTAAAACATGGATTCATCTGACCCCAGGGCACATTTCCACTGACATAGGTCCATCTCAGATGACTTCAAGCTCAGATAACTCAAAGGTGTTTCTGCACAAAATTAATACATGGCTTTCTCGTGTTAAGTGACACTGATTTTCCAAAGAACCCCCAAGTCCACGTGATTATGTTCATCACAATAGTACAATTCTCAAACATTTTCGCCTGAGGACTCAATGGTCATGCACATTCAGCTGCGGTTTCCAACCGTAGCCTTTACGCACTGACATTTCACCTGACTCCCTGAAACTTTTCATGGTATTATGAACTGTAGATGGGCAAAGACCAATATTTGTTGCAATCTTGCACTGAAAAACATTGTTCTTGAACTTACTGACAATAATTTCATCGAGTTTTGCCCAAAGTAGTGAAACATGACTAGAGCTGGGTGATATGGCTAAAAATGTTATCACAATACATTTTTCTGTATTGATCAATCTCGATAATTATCACGATATTAAATTTTCTAACACTGTCATAGTTTTAAACAACACCTTTCTAAAAACATCAGACTAAATACATGAAATGTTACGATTTAAAATGTTAAAATATTTATTGCCAGAACATAATATTGTAGCGTCCGGCTGGACGCGTTGAAAGGATGGACGAGAAAGACGTTTACAGTCGTCACTTTGTTGTTGAAACAAATGATTGCTGTCGGCCGCAGCCACTCCAAAATAACAACAGGCTAGAGAGCCAAGCTAACAGGCTAATGCTAGCACTCAGACTGACACACACACACACACACACACAGTGAGCCTCCCTCCTTCTCCTTCCCACACAAACAGCCGAGAACACAGTGACCTCTGGCTCTCTCTCCCGGCCCCACTACACAGTAAATATACCAGTGTTAAATCAACACTATTAGAGTTAAATTAACACTGAGGGTGTCAAAATGTAACACTATTTTGTTACAAAATGTAACACTATATGTAACACGATATCGTTTTATCGCCCAGCACTAACCATGATCCCTCCTTGCTTGTAATGACTAAGATTTTGATGGATCCTGCTTTTGAATGCACTCTTGATAACATCATCTCTTACCATTTAAATCAAATGAATCAATAAATTCCAGATTTCATTAGATTCAAGCATCCCTACTAACCCTAATGGAATTTGTCAATTTGGAACCAAAATAGACCTAAAGATGCACTGATCGTTTTGCAATTGTGTCTAATTTACACTTATGTCAGAAATTTAATTCTCTCAAGAAAATCAGTGTATCTCTGTTTAGAACAGAAGGTAAATTAACCCAGTCACTTCCATCAAAATGGAACACCAGACTGTCTCTGAACCTCCTTAAAGCACATCCAGATCTCAGAGCAGTCAACACAGTCTGACTTACTGTGAAATACAAAATGTAATAAATTCTCACTGCAACAGGCAGCCACAGTCATCATCACTAAGTGATTCTAGATCAACACTTCCTACTAAAAGCTACTTTAAGTAAAAGTTTGTTGTACTGTGTCCTAAATAACATCAGCTAGTCTGTGAGGTCTTAGGGTGTTTTCACACCGGTGGTTCGTTTCTTTGGTCCAAATCAGAACGAGTTTGTTTAACTTGGAGTGTTTGCCTTGCAATTAGGTTTGTTTTCACACAGGCACAAACCTCAATGCACCAAAATGAGCCTCAACAAACCACGTGAACACGTTGTCTTCTCTGATTGGTCAGAGCTGTCTGGTGCAGGAGCAGAAAAGTAAACACTAGAGCAGCAGCAGTAAGAGCTAAAACTGTCACTGTTGCTGTGCGCTGTTCACCTGCCATGTGGCACTCACCTGTCCCGAGCCACGCCTCCATCCCGCTGTATTACTGTATTGAGAGCCCTCACTTATCTGCTGTGAGACATGACACTAGGAACTGACGCGTGACACAGTCTATGCTGTGGGTTAGTGGCGCATGACAGCAGCAACAGTACAGTACAGTTTTAGTGCTAACCAGCTCTCCATTTAGCTCAAACTTGTACAGTTACACCATAGTTGGGTCGGATTGAGGTCGTATCATGTAGTCAGTACAAGCAAACCACTTTGTTTGGGACCGGAACAAGACCATCTCCTCTTGTGGATCTCGGTATGGTTTGTTTAATCCACACCCGAGTGCGATTACTGTTTTCACACCTGACGAAACAAACCGCACCAATGGACCAAATGAACCAGAGTTCATTTTAACCGGTCCAAATAGTGCTGGTGTGAAAACGCCCTTAGTAAGATCTGGATGCAGTGTGTATGTGAGCTTGAGAGAGTTTTTTTAACACAAACAACTGGGCTATTTAGGTGACTACTGAGTTCTGTTTTCAGCAACATTAGAGCTTCCCGCTCCAGTAAAACACGGATTCCAAACATGTCTTGGATGATCAGTTGCATATGAGGTAAATGGAACATTGTGTTAATGTGATTGTTGAATGAACCTAGTTTTGCATTTGTGGATGGATACCATGTCCTAGGTGTAATGTGTAATGCCCTGCCCTGCGCCTGGTGAAGGGGTAGGGGACTCACCATGACCCTGATCAGGATTAAACAGAAGATAATGGATGGATGGATGGATGGAGTTTTGCTTTTGCAAAATATCTGCAAGTATGTGGACCAGAGAACCACAGTATGCACTTATATAACTTCGCCGTGTCGAGACTGGAGTTGGCAGTGTGGACATCGCCTCTGTGCTGAATAGCTGGGCAGAGTGGAGGGGTGAGTGGGTTTTCCACATCGAGCACAGCTTCACAGATTAAGAGAGAGGGAGAGAGAGAGAGAGAGAGAGAGAGAGAGAGAGAGAGAGCCAGAGCCAGGCTGTGAGTGACAGCAGCTCTTGACTGACTCTCTCCCGGCTCTCGCTCAGCCGCTGAAGAAGCCTCTCAGGGACGGAGGGGAACAGGAAAATCACATTTCTCTTTTCCCCTCCGCTTGCCTCCGGATCTTTACGGTGGGTGTAAGCTCACGTCAGTATCAAGTCAAAGCGAGCCTTCCCGCATGACAAGTCAGGAAATAAAAAAAGAGCAAGAAGATACATGCTGGTTTTATCAAAGGGCTACAGATGAACAGAGTAGGCTGAAAGCATGGTGAATGGGATATCGTATTGTCTCTTTCTTTCTTTCCATCTCACTTGCTCTCTCGCTTGCTATCTCTCATTCACTCACTTCTCTCTCTCTCTCTCTCTCATACACACATATATTCACACTTATCACTCTCTTGCTCTCCCTCTCTGTCTTTTCTGCCCCTCAGGGATTTGCAGGTTGTCAGCACTGCAGCGAGAGCATCTAAAACACGCGACAGAGTGCTTAGACCGCCCACGCGCTCACATACACACACACATAAACACACAACAGCATGAAGCATTAAGTGCAGTATGGAAATCAAAGGAGGTGCTGTCTAGATTTGGAGAGAAATTCCATTTTTTGGGAGATTTTTTGGAAGAACTGCCAACTCTGAACACTTGGACTGCTTTGAACAACATTAAAGCTCAAGAACGCTCAAGATCGCCTGCCACAACCATAAAACTAAGAACCCAGCAGGCAAGTCATTACTCAGCACATCTAAAACACACCAAGCCCAAGACCATCTCTGCTGTGAACTGACATTCTAACAGCAATTGCAGCACAACTGCCCCCTCTGACAGGCACCACAGGAGGTTCCATGTGGATTGTAAAAATCTCTCTGGGGTGTTAGGAAATGTTCTTGATCGTGTGACAGAAAGACAAAAAGATCTAAATCCAACATCTTCTGAAGACCAGACAGTCTTCAGATACAGAGCACCAAAGATCTTATGGAGCAGAGAACAACTGTGAGCACCAGCAAAAGTTCTGCCCGAGGACTTGAATGGCACATCACTCATTCCCCAACCGATCCTACCTTATCACCTAGGTAAAAAAGACAGTAACTTACGTTCCAGTATTCCCAGTTAACATTATTAAAATGTCCAGCAACATTTTTAAAAGTTTCAAGAAAAATGAGCTTGTAATTTTACGGTTCTGTAAAATAATGTCTCTGGTACGTTCTGAAAATGTGTGATGTAATAATGGTTTGCATTACAACGTTTTGGTACGTTTCTCACAGAACATTCTCAGTTAAATAAACACTAACATTATGGCAATGTTTGAAGTAACATCAGAGAGTTTTTTTATTGGCTCTGAATATCATGACGTCAGCTCATTTGGGAGAGAGGGACGAGTCGGCAGTCCATTTGAGTTGAAAGACATTCAGAGTAAACAGTGTAAACATCAGGTCAAGGTCATGTTTGCTTTATATATTTTATTATAGAAACATCTAGAAAACTTGACAGAATTAACATTCTAAGATTAGAACATTTGCAATGTTCAGAAAATGTTCTACTGACCAGGAATTGTAAGTTAGGTTATTGCTTTTAGATGCCAGAATCTCCTGCTTCTTCCGCCAGTAGCTTCCTGATGTCTGGCTGTAGGCTCAATCCCAGCGATGCCATGGTGGTTTCTGATATGGGCAGTATGGGCAACCACCGAGGGTGGCACATCGTCAGGAGCAGCACGAGGGTGGCCTGCCCCAACCCCGAGCGGTTATGTGAAGTGCCTTTGGCACCATTGCATTGCTTATAGGAAGTGTTCGCTCACTGGAGTTACATTTACTGAAATATCTTCTGAGGGCAGTTTTGCATATGATTGGTTCTGTGAGGCGACCAATCAAAACACAGAGGGGCGTGGTCATGATAACATTGAATCTGGTTCCAAACTGTCGTTGCTATGAAAGCAAGCAGGATGACTAGCCGTCGACTGGAAGAGCAAACTGCAAAATAAAGAGTTAAGTGAAGCTATGATAGCAAGCTCACATACTGTCCCATATTTTAAACTGCACCACATCCTATTCTTCCAAAGTTACTCAGTTTAGTCAGCTAGCTAGCAAGATAGATAGCTGACTATCTGTTTATTATTACCTTGAAATCAGCCGTGATGTTCTAGCTAGCTAACCTAACTACTCTAACAATAACTATTAGTCGATCGACGATGGGGGGAGGTGCTGGAGGGGTTGGGATGGGTTAGGACCTAGGAACGCCACTACAGCCATGTCTCTCTCCAGCTGGTCCACTCTTTGTAAGACCCAGAAAGGTCTTTAATTCTCACCAAACCCTTGAATTCTTATGTTATCTTTCTTATTCATTCATCATTCAAAGTTAAAACATGAATTTCTTTCACTCGTGTTTGATCTTTCTGGCAGAACATTCTCCACCACAAGAGAGATCTTAGACCTCAGTTTAAAATCAACTATCATCATAACATCAACCACAAAGAGTCTTCAGAACACAGAGTACTGAAGAACTTCTGCAGCAGAAGAGAACTCTCCACACCAAGAGAGAGAATGACAAAAAACGAGTTTAAAACCCAACCATCTACACAACACCTACCATACAGGGTCTTCAGAGCACTGAAGATATTATCAAGTAGAGAAGAAATTCCACACAGAGAGAGAGGAGATCAACCACACATGCCTTCAGAGCACTGATTCAAAACAAACTTTCAAAAGCCATTGAGTTTCCCCATCATATTCTTCACTGATAAATAATTCAATTCAAAATGCTTTCACTGGTCATGTTCATGACCTTATCAGCACAGATCACTGTCAGCTACACTTTTATAAAAGTAACACTGTGTCAAACTTAAAACATCTAATAATAAAGTCATACATATGAGTTCCATAGCTAATGCTCTAAACTCTCTAAAAGGTTCCAAAGGTAAAGGTCGCTTCTGTGATGATCTGTGTGGCATCAGATACAGAACAATGACTGAGTGCTTTGACATGTAATGAATAATCTGTTCATAATCAGATTTCTGCAGTTATCTTATTATTCAATTGGTAATGTAAACAGCTTACTCTGATTAAGAACTCTGATCAAGAGTGTGGGATATTAGTTCAGTAATCAGATTATTTAGTGCATCTAACTTATTCCAGTGTCTTTCAGATGTGTGTAAACAGACCACGGTAAACTGGCTTGATGTTATTTTGTTTGTTTTTTTAGCATGAGGGCCCCAAGAAGCTCAGTGGACTAAGACAGTGACACTAAGATCAGAGGATTACAAGTTCAAATCCTGGTCATGCTGTGTACCATCAACAGCTGGGGCTCAAGAGAGGAAAACTGGCCATGCTCTCACTGAGTAGGTAGATGACACTCTTTCCCCATCAGTACTTAGTGCTGGGCGATAAAACGATATTGAAGTTTTCCCTCGATGACGTTGATAAGCCGGGACAATAGAAATCGATAAGCATTAATGTTCGTTTCCATTTCGCGTCTAAGCAGCTTGACGGTGAGTTCTGATGTGTAATACTGCTGCTTGTTAGCTCCTCCTTACCAGCGCCACCAAAATGCACTGTTGTGTTTAGACAAGCGTGTGATTGGCTGGGAAAGAAAGCGTGAGGTCACTGTGTGCTGTCTGTTTGTGTGAGAAGAAGGAGAAGGAGGGGGGCTCGCTGTGTGTGTGCGTGTGTGTGTAAGCCGGAGTGCTAGCTAGTGTTAGCATATTAGCTTGGCTCTCTAGCCTGTTGTTTTGGAGTGGCTGTGGCTGACAGCAATCATTGTAAGTTTCAACAATAAAGCAAAGACTGTAAACGTCTTTCTCGTCCATCCTTTCGACGCGTCCACTCGGACGCTACAGTACTATGTTCTGGCAGTAAACATTTTAATACATTAAACAGTAACATTTAATGTATTTAGTTTGATGTTTTTAGAAAGATGTTTAAAACTATGACAGTGTTAGAAATAGTGGTGAAATGATTACTCGAGTAATTCGAGTTACTCGATTACAAAAAATGATCGAGGAATTTTCTGTGCCTCGAGTAATCGTTTATTTAATTTTAAAACTCAGCGCACAGTATTTTGCACCCACGACTTTTAATGTGGCACACCACGCTTACGTCATCCACGCACAGGATGGAGGAGGCGCGGAGATTTTTAGTTGAGAAGCGGGAATATGGAAGCGACGAGATCGAGCGAAAACGTGCAAGAAGAAAATGACAATAGGAAAATAACGCAGCGTGCTATCCAACACTGGCAGAACTGGCAAAGTCTCTGCTGTGTATTTCAGCTACATCCACGCCATCAGAGCACCTGTTTTCAGCTGCAGGAAACATTGCATCAAAGCGCAGGGCAAGCCGCAGTTCTGAGCATGTTCACATGCTCACTTTCCTCCATTGCAAACATAAGCTCCTTTAAAGACTTGAACAGCACTCAGACACACACACACTAGTATGTTGAAACACATTTAAAAAGTTGTATTGACAATGTTTGTAAGAATAATGTTCAATATATGTTGGCTTTGTAAAAAAGAAAATATTTTATTCAACATGTAGAAAACCTAGAAGTGGATTTTGTTATATCTCAGACTTGAAATTGTTTATTATTCTTAATCAATGTTTGCTTTTTACCTTTAAATCAATGTGATTTTATTTTATTTCTGGTTTTGCACTTTAAAAAAAGCAAGAGTTTTGTCACACAGACTTGAAATTCAAAGTTAAGTTGTATATATAAAAGGCAATGTTTACTGTATTGTGCCTTTATTTATGTTTGTGAGATTTTATTTAATTTCTGTTTTTGCACTTTAAAAAAAAGCAAGAGTATTGTAACACAGACTTGAAATTCAAAGTTGAATATATAAAAAGGCAATGTTTACTGTATTGTACCTTAATTTATGTTTGCTTTTTACCTTTAATGTGATTTCTAAAAATGTATTTCTCTTCTGTTTTTGGATTTTTGAAAAAAAACAAGAGTTTTAAACTTGAACCTGAAATGGAGGCTGTTATTGTATTTTAAGCAATAAAATGTTTAATTAAAAACCTTTAAAAAGTATTTTTTTTGTGTATTTCTATTACTTTTAAAATAAGCTTAAGTAGTTATTGCAGAACCTGATTTCTTTCATTTATTTTTTTCTCATTACTCGATTAATCGCAAGAATAATCGATAGAATAATCGATTACTAAAATAATCGTTAGCTGCAGCCCTAGTTAGAAAATTTTATATCATGATAATTATTGAGATTGATCAATATAGAAAAATTTATCGTGATAAAATTTTTGGCCATATCGCCCAGCTCTATCAGTACTATATAATGTCTGGTGGCTCAGGTGTCTGCCAGCTGATCCATCAGAGCTGAGGATCCTGCATTTTCCTCCGTCTGTTGGTTGCCCAGTGATGATGTTTCAGCAGCATTGGAAAAAAGGCGGTGGCTGACTTCACATGCATCAGAGAAGGCCTGTGCTAGTCTTCACCCTCCTTAAGTCAGGAACATGGCCAGCATTTGGGAGAGTCCTGGCAGATGGGGGGGATGATTGGCTACTGATACATTGAGGGAAAATTAGGTTAAAAATGAAAAATAAAAATAAAAATAAAAAAGCCCTGACATGAAGTTTGGATTTTACATGATATGTATGTCACATTATTTTCTGTGATTCTGTGAATTTTCTGGCCAGTTATAAAGCAGAAATCTGATTACTGCCTGACTTATGTAGACCTGGAGTTTACCATTATCTGATTACTCAAGTGCAAGTGAACGGGTTGATCAGATTACTGACACAATCTGATTTTCTGCAGTTAACAGATTATGAAGTGCAGGTAAACGCACTCAATGTTTCTGACGTTATTTCTTTAGTTTCTCACTCCCTCTAGGACGCCTGTAGCAAACGTCAGTCATGGTGGGGTCCAGTGAACATCAGTTAGAGCCCCCTGGTCAGTAACAGGCCCTTTGAATCACCTACTCACCCATGAGGCACCACTGGATCAATATGCCATAACAGTGTTCTAAGTGCATTCTATGTATACACATTCACCAGTAAAGGGAACCTCTACATAAGGCATTGCCATGAATGTAGAAAACACAGTATGACTGGTGTCTCAGGCTGGTAGTGTTGTGTGGACACCCCTTCTAATGAATGCGTTCAACTACTTATGTTGCACTCATTACTGGCACAGGTGTACAGATGCACATACAGCTTATCTAGTCCCTGTAGAGAAGTATTGCCAATAGAATATGACTCTTTGGAGCAGATAAACATGAACCTATTGATAATATATCTAATGCAAGGCTTGGGCTAAAGGAGTACTCCAGTACTTTGGAGGAGGAGTTTGGGATGAGGGGAGGTGGTGATCGTCCAACATCCTGGCCTCACTAATGCTCTTGTTACTAAATGCAATCATATCCTCCCAGCAATGCTCCAAAATGTAGTAGAAAGCCTTCCGTGGTTATATATCTCATTTTTTTATTATTATTTATTATTATCCATCCATCCATCCATTATCACACCTGCTTAATCCTTATTAGTGTCGCAGTTAGTCTCCTACCCCTTCACTGGCCACAGGGCAGGGCATTACACTATTCAACTAAGCCCAGAATAGTGCGCCAATCCATCACTAGCTACACAAACACACACACACATGCATGCGCGTACACACACACACACACACACACAAATTAGAGCACCCAATCCACCTGACCTCCATGTTTTTGGACTGTAGGAGGAAACCCACGGAGAACATGGAAACTCCGCTCAGATGGGGACTCGAACCCAAGACCTCAGCGCTGAGAGGTGAACGTGCTATATTATTATGATTATGATTATGATGATGATGATGATTATGATTATTATTATTATTATTATTATGAGTAGCTATACTATATGGACAAAAGTATTTGGACACCTGCCCATTCATTGTTTCTTCTGAAATCAAAAATCAAGGGTATTAAAAAGAGTTTATCCTACTAATATTGGCCAGGGAAGGCTTTATACTTTCTACACTGTGTTGCCTGGGACTATGCTATGGTTCACAGAACTGACAGCAAAATTACATTTCCAAAAAGTCAGATTTTTCCTTACAGATAAGCTTGTGAATTTAAAAAGATCTGATAGCAGTTATCTTGCTGTGATGGACAGGCCTGCTGATACATATGTATGCTTTTGTGCTTCTGCTGCAGACTTCTTGAGTACAGCAGTACGACTTTATATAACATGCTCCTGTCTGCTGTACCATCCATAAACAGCATAAGATTCAAAGCCTCATCTTTATTCTTCTTTATTATCTCCCAGCTCAAGTTAAAGAACACGATTACAGCTATGTGTTGCATTTGTCATCCACATGCACTCTGCGTGAATAACATGATCTTATTGCTCTAGTAAGACACCCTGGGAATCTGCTGTGGAGCGGGAAGCCATAGCTCATTAATGCACATGCAGGACTGGACAAGATGGGTAAAATTGACTGCTTTTTCATTCGATCTGTTGCCGTAGCAGGAAAGCAAATAGCAGGTCAGTGGTACAAAACGAGGGAGGATGAATTTGCCTTATTAAATAAAGGAAATGCAGCAGCAGCCTCAGACACTGGTGTGATGTGGGGATTAAATTAATTACTCTCCTCGCTGTGTGTTTTGGTCGATCGTCATTAGTGAATATGTTCCTATTGTTCCCATTTCACATGGTGCACTGGAATTACCAAAGACTTCAGAATAATTGGAAATTTCCAGCATGATGTCATGCTAGAGAAAAGTCTTTGTGGAGACAAAGTGTACACACACACACACACACACACAAGCTCATACAACAAACACAGAGAGAAAGAGAGACAGAAGGAGACGATAAGGAGAATTCAATGATATTCATTGTTTTTTAGCCCTGCAGGGTGTTATGTTGAAAACAAGCCTCTTCCAAGACTAAACCCTTATACCTCTGAACTACAGGCCTAAGAGTAGAGAGAGATAAAGTGTGTGTGTGTGTGTGTATGTGTGTGTGTGTCTGTGTGTGTGTGTGTGTGTGTGTGTGTGTGTGTGTGTGTGTGAGAGAGAGAGAGAGAGAGAGAGAGAGAGAGGGACAATGACTAACAAAACAGTCCTCACTAATAAAAATGCAAAAACATTAACACCAGTGTTACTAGTTGTCAGCTCAAAGCTGAAAGAGCAATTCTAATACATACATTAAACGTTTGGAGTTATAAAGCAGTGATTTTGTCCTATTTCACTCTTCTACCATAGAAAACTGAGTATTTGGAGCAGCAGCATGTGTGGAAAAGTACAAAAATGAACTTGTTTGAGTAGTAGTGTGTTTATTTAAGCTACCAAAGTAAATATGTTAATAATGTGTTAAAATCAAGATGTTTAACAGTGATCATTTTTTAATGCTGTTAACACATTTTTTTTGGACCCAGCATTATGCCTTAATATTGTAACCCGGACCTTTGGTATGGCTGCTTGATTAGAATGAAGGGAACCAAGTCACATTTAAGTGTCTTTTTTTAAATTGCTGTGCCCAAATTTTTATATTTTCTAAATCCACCTTAAATAAGAAACAGCCAGTCACAAAGACAGACGCTGTTGCATAAATACTGTATATCAATAGATAGATAGATAGATAGATAGATAGATAGATAGATAGATAGATAGATAGATAGATAGATAGATTGATTGATTGATTGATTATACAGTGATATAAAGGATTAAGGTCAGATCCGAGCAAAGAAACCCAATGTCCAGAGTGACAAGTAACAGTATAAAGAAGCAGAAGGAGGAGAAGCTAAATATAAATTGAAAATGAATTAAAAATGAAGATACATTGAACATGGCAGCAGAAGCAATCAAAGTAAAGATATAAAACAGGGTTGGAAGTCAAATGTTTCAGTTTTCTCAAGAAAAGCATGCTATAGCCTGGTTTTCTGACATGCTGATATCATAGTGATGGAAATACAAGTCTAAGTAGCATGCTTCTAAATTTAACAGGTGAGTTAACTGCAACATTGAAGGCTAAAAATAGAAGTAATGAGTTGAAACACACAAGGTGTGACCTTGGAAAATAGTCATTCTTCCTTTTCAAGCTACAGTACACTACAGTACTGAGCCAGATGTTCAAGTGTCAAATTAGCTCATGAACTGATGTTGCTGCATCACATTTAAATGAATAAGATGATGACCATTGTTGGATGTTTAGGCTAATTATTTACTGTAGTGGATGGAAACATGACTTATTTTGCATTTTATTCTGCATATTCATGCATGCACATAACTGAATGGAAATCAAGCTAGTGTTAAGCAACTTGTTTTCTATGATATTGACATAGCATGGCAATTCTATTGTTCACATTTCAACAGTATTTTTCACCCAATATATCAGAGAGTAAATTACTATGATATATATGATAATTTCCTGTCCCTTTGCCAACTTGTAATTCAGCACAAAAGTTAATAGTATAACCACAAATCAGAAAATGTTGGGACAGCATGTGATATGCACATAAAAACACAGTGCTTCTTACATTTACCTTTGACATTTATTAAATTGCAGAGTATGAACCCAAGATATTTTGCATTTTGTCTTGTCATGTTAATTTCATTTGTAAATATGCATCCATTTCTGCATTTCAGGCCTGCAACACATTCTTGGTACACAAATTGGTACAAAAGCTGTCTTTGAGGAACAAATACAGGCAAACGATCTCCAGTTTTTCCACAAATGAATGATACAATTTTAAAACAATATTCCTCCAAGAAAGATAAGAACAGATTTGATTATTTCTCACTCTGTAGCACATAATATCATTAAATGATTCAAGGACCATGGATACATTTCACCTCATAAAGGGCAAGGACGCAAGCCTATGTTGAAAACTGGTGATCTCTGATCCCTCTGATGGCACTGCATAAAGAACCATCATTCATTAATAGCTGATTTAAATACATGGGCAAGGATTACTTTGGCAAACCTGTGTCAAGCATTAAAATATGGAGTTACATTCACAAATGCCACTTAAAACAGTATTGTTTAAAAATTAAGCCTTATGTTAACTACTGTACATTCATATTGTCCAATGAAATAAGTCAAAGTAAATGCTAGAAACACTAACATTTTTATTTGCATTTTCATACTGTCCCATTTTCAGTAGGGCTGTAAGGGATCAGATCCCTTAAATGTCAGATTTGTAAGATTCTTTTTGAGAATTTAGTAGCTGTACTCAGAAAGTATGAGTTCATTAACATAATCTGTGCAAATCATCACATCATAACACCATCTGTTAGTGTGACAGCACAATATATTTGAAAAACAATGTGAGATGCAATTTCAACACCTATTTCCTACCACTGCAGTCACACACATGACTCGACAACAGAGAAAAGCAACATTAACAACACACAAAATCTCAGTCATAATAAACTCTATCAACAACAGTGCAAGGCTTACAACTTCTCCCACTTAGATAATAGCACAATCTCTGAAATATGAGGACACCAGCACTGTCCTCATAATTCAAAATGTCCCACTAGTGTCAGCATATAATCAGGTGACATGTCCCCATAAACCATGAAATCCAACTCACAGTGTTTCACACACAGCTTTACTGTGCTGCTCCCATTTCACTGTTTATATTTTCTGGTATGTTTACAGTATCCCTTTTACATTTACTCTCATATCTGTATCAGGTCTCTGAAAAGGCTTGACTGATGCCAGCGCTACACTCTTAGCTCAAGTGCAACTGCAAGCTGCAAAGCTGTCACTGCTCTGAAGTGAAAACATATTGCGTAAGTTGACTGGTTAGTGATCACCAGTGGAGGTGAGGTGAAAACATCATAAGGTGTGTGTACGCATGTATGTGTGTGTAAGAGAGAGAGAGAGAGAGAGAGAGAGAGAGAGAGTGAGAGAGAGGGGGGGGAAGAGACAGAAAGAGAGAGAGAGTATTAGAGAAGTAGATATGCCAGCCTGACGGCAGAGTGGGGGGGTAGTTAATTATGCTCAGTGGAACTCATTTAGCCTGAATCTGGCAACCCAACTCAGGGTGGAACTCGGCCAGATGCGTGCACACACACACACACAAACACATTCAAACACTGTAGTACAGCCAGTGAGACATGTCCAACTGCAAAAAAAAAAAGTTTTGGAAGTGGGGCAAGAGCTCAGGTCCAGCAGTCTAATTTACCCCCAAAAAGTTTCAGTATTGTGTAACAAGGGAGAATCAAGGATGTCTGGCACACTTCTGCAGATGAAGTGATTTCTAGTCAGAGATTATGGATCCACTGAGATTTTGCCATAAAAAATATGCCAAAAATAGATTTTAAAATGTACGATAAAGAAAATAAAACAGCATTTTATAAATATTTTTGGAGGTAATGAGCACTTAAAACAGTGGTAAAAAACTTACTCTTTTATCTTGCCTCAGACATTAATGTTTCATTCAAACACGTCAAGCAACAGGAAGAAAGCACTACAATATTAAAGGAATTCTGGGCTAATATTTTTCATTTATAGCCCTGTATCTGTCAGTGTTGATGCTGATGCTCAATCATATACAACCATAGAATCTAGAAACTGACATTGTACATGGATTAGCATTACAGAGAAATTGATACTTACAAAGAGTTGTAAATTCTAAATTATTTGCAGATATAAATTAATACTGAAGTCATCCAGACTCTGAAGGGACACTTAAGGAATCATGCAGTAAACTTAAAAGTGTTAAACAAACCAAAATATGTTTTAGATTTTAGACTCTTCAAAGGAGACACACAACTGATGTCTCAAACACACACACACACACACACACACACACATATATATATATATATATATATGTGTGTGTATAGTGAGGAAAATAAGTATTTGAACACCCTGCAAATTTGCAAGTTCTCCCACTTAGAAATCATGGAGGTGTCTGAAATTTTCATTTTAAGTGCATATCCACTGTGAGAGACATAATCTAAAAGAAAAAAGGTCCGTCTTAAGTTTGCGCATGACCATTTAGATGATTCAGAGGAGTCATGGGAGAAAGTGCTGTGGTCAGATGAGACCAAAATAGAACTTTTTGGTCTTAAGTCCACTCGCTGTGCTTGGAGGACGAAGAATGATGAGTACCATCCCAAAAACACCATCCTTACTGTGAAGCATGGGGGTGGAAGCATCATGTTTTGGGGGTGTTTTTCTACACATGGGACAGGATGACTGCACTGTATTAAGGAGAGGATGACCGGGGCCATGTATTGTGAGATTTTGGGGAACAACCTCCTAAGATGCACCTAAGATGAAAATTTCAGACCCCTCCATGATTTCTAAGTGGGAGAACTTGCAAATGCATAGGGTGTTCAAATACTTATTTTCCTCACTATATATACAGTATATGGTGACTAGTACTGTATGTACTGTATGTAT
>BRDA01054081.1:0-15213 GCA_036984385.1 Crenuchus spilurus | reverse complement strand
TTTAATGACCAGTAACGTCAACGGCGTTATAACGACAGGAAAAGTAATTAATTATTTTATCCTGTTACTGACAAAATGACGTTGTTACGTAACGCTGTTATTTTTAACGCCATTATTCCCAACACTGCTAACAAGATATAATCACATAGACATATGTGCTTTGCCATCTATATGTATCCTGTATGTCATGTGCAAGGAAGTAGCATAAACTAAATGAACAGACTAGTGAGGCTGAATAGCTGTGCTAAGGGAGACAATTCTTGCAATCAGTGTTAGCAGTAGCTGTATCGTGTTCATGATTATATATATATATATATATATATATATATATATATATATATATATATATACATACACACACACACACACACACACACACACACACTATAAAGAGAGATATAAGAAACACTCGCCTGTCAAATTACAGGTTTTATTTATTTTTTAATACAAAGATGGGACAGAGCACAAACTAATATATGCCATTTTTAGAGCACAATATGTTTATTTTATCGTAGAATTCAGTTATCATTTACTTTTTTCTGGGAATTTTTTCACAGTCGTTGTTCATCCACCTGGTATTCTTCGGTGTGCCCACATGACTCGCCGCTAATTTAGCAAAAACAGAAATTAAATCAAAATAAAACATTACACTAAAGTGATGCTGCACAGCGCTTCCACCTGAAAATGGGTGCGAAAACAGGTGTGCGAAACAAAGGCTGCGGCTGGACAAATGTTCATTTATCCATTTCATTAGTCTTTTATATTTATTTTTCATTGTTTTCTGAGTTATTCTATATAAAATGTAGCTTTGTTAATATTTTGGAGTGTTGTGAATGGATTAATTAGATTTACATTATTTCTTATGGGAAACACTACTTCAGTTATCATTAATTTCAGGCACTTTAGAATGATTTAATGACAAAAACCGAGGTTCCACTGTACTTTAAAAAAGTAAAACATCAGTTCTAGGTAGAGGATGTATAATTATTTTACTTACAAATCAGTTAAATACCACACCATAATATATATACATATATACAGGGGTTAGACAATGAAACTGAAACACCTGGTTTTAGACCACAATAATTTATTTGTATGGTGTAGGGCAGACCTGGGCAAACTACGGCCCATAGTTTGCCCAGGTCTGCATTCCAAATTTTCTGCTATCATTAATACTTCATCTATATTTGATTGATATTTCTACACATTCCACCTTTGAGGTGAAATAATTGCATGCCCACTGTGTCTTTGCTGAGCAGCTTGGTGTTAGATAACAGCAATATGAAATCCAAGATGGCTGAACACCGTTAAGGAGGATATTGAATTACAGCCACAGAAGGACTTTGTTGCTGTTGTTGTCACAATGTTTTCAAACCAGTCAAAGTGACCAAACAATACAGCTGATCTTATTCATTTATAACAATATCATTTATATTTAGCATCACTGACACATTTTGCATTGTAATTTACTTGTTTATGAAAGTATATGTCTATACATCTTTGTGTGAGTGTGTGCATTTTGAAGTAGTTTTTAACTGCAAGAGCAAAGCATTTGTTTTTGGTAACTGAGGTAATAGATACAGCTTTTTGGTTAAGTTTATAAATAAACTGTTACATATCAAGTTCAAGAGTTTTTATTGTT
Source organism: Crenuchus spilurus (assembly GCA_036984385.1). Classification (NCBI taxonomy): domain Eukaryota; kingdom Metazoa; phylum Chordata; class Actinopteri; order Characiformes; family Crenuchidae; genus Crenuchus; species Crenuchus spilurus. The sequence continues at coordinate 13,571 of BRDA01054081.1, read as the reverse complement.
ATTTCAGCTATATACAATACAGTACATAATGAAATGAAACAATGTTCCTCCATTACCAGGTGCAGCACAGAACACAAGGGTTTTGACAATGTATAATAAACACACAAACATACAGGACTTATAGTACAAGCCCTCTGACTAGACTGAGACATGTTACAGGACAGGACAAAGGTATAGATGGTCAGTACATAGTACTGAGTGGTTGACTAGTAGGGAGTAAGATTCCTGGCCACATTGTTTGTGTATTGTGCAACGTGCAAATTGTACAGATGTGCAAATATTGCATTCAGTGAGACAGTATACAGGGTTGTGCAGATGTGCAGTCGTATTTAGACCTTGAGAGTCAAGTTGTGTGTGTTAAGGAGTCTGACAGCCTGAGTGATGAAACCGTTGAACAGTCTAGCAGTGAGGGTATGAATGCTGCAGGAAGAGACCATGTGATGGATGTGATGGGTCTTCCATATTGCTGAGAGCTTTATAGCTTGTTGTAAATGTCCTTGAGAGATGGGAGAGAGACCCCAATGTTCTTCTCAGACATCCTAACTATATACTGGAGAGCCTTGAGATCAAATGCAGTGCAATTCCCAAACCAGACAGTAATGCAGCTGCTCAGGATGGACTCTATGGTTCCTCTGTAGAAGCTGGTGAGGATGGGAGGGTGCAGGTGAGCTTTCTTCAGTCTTCTTAGAAAGTAGAGATGCTTTTGGGCTTTATTACTTATGGAGCTGGTGTTGAGGGACCAGGTGAGTTTCTCCCAGCTGAACACCCAGGAATTTGGAGCTCCTGGCAGTCTCCACAGAGGAGCCATCCATGTTCAGTAGAGTGTGGTCTCTTTGTGATCTACCAAAGTCAACAACCATCTCCATAGATTTGTCAACATTCAGAGACAGGTTATTGACTTTGCACCAGTCATATAGATGGACAAATAGACATATAGATAGTTCCACCCATTCACAGTAGACTGCAAACATTTTAGATACTTGAAAACATACAATAAATACATATAATTGTCTTACATTTACAATTAGTGATTTTCTGATCTTGAGTCTGTCAGTTTAACCCTCTCCAAATCTGTCGCCCATGGCATACTTCAAATGAAATCAGGTTTACAATTGATGGGATTCAGCAAATTCATACAAGGAGCTGGAACCAAAGTTTTATCTTCAGCAACTTTTTTCAATGCAAGAAATTATTGTTATTTTATATGAAGTCAAAAATGATCCGTACTTTAGTTATATTATAACTTCTGTTGGCTGCCATGTCTTTTCAATGCTTTCTGTACTAGGTTGCAAGTCAGTTGACAGCAGTGCAAGAAAGAAAAAATGGCTGCCCCACTCATGATTTGCACGATTCAGCAAAAAACTGTGCTCATTACAGTGAAATACTCACTGTAGAGCTGAAACCTAAAGTTCAGACAAAAGGCAGATGACTGCAGTCCAAGGGTGTTGTGTTGTTGCTTGATGATGCACATCTGCACACAGCTGCCCATACTGTTGACAAAAAACTTGGTTTTAAAGCATCTTTAAGATCTTGCCACATCAGACTATCACCTGATTGGTCACCTTTAAGAAACCAAAAGTGGACTGAGATTTACATCTCATGGAGAAATGAAGACAGAGGTGCATTTGTGGCTCACATTTCAGCCAAATGTTTTAATGAGATTTTAATGAGAGATTAGGTTGTTGGTAGATTATCCTGAAAAATTCTGTATTTGATGTTTCTTAAAACTAAGTAAAATAAATTATACAGCCGGTACCCACACACACAAACACACACATACACACACACACACACACACACACACACTGTGAAGAGTTCAGAAATCAAAATTTGGTACAATAAGCCAGATTTGTTTTGTGCTCTCCACCAGTGTTTAACATTGTGTCTGTGTGTGTGTGTGTTTGTAGAAACTGTATGTGTGTGTTAGTGAGAGAGAGAGAGAGGCTATACCACAGCCTGAGGATGTATTTGATGTCGATCTGATGCAAGCTGAAGTGGAGTGGACAGGAGGACACACACGCACACCCTGCTGAGGGGGAAGCTTGGAAGCCTTATACAGCAGGAATACACACACCAGTAAATGCCACTCTCAGTGTGTGTGTGTGCATGAGTGTGTATTGACCACGTTTAAACAAACGGCTGCTGCCCGAGCTCCCTGGACTGTATGCTCTCTCTCTCTCTCTCTCTCTCTCTCTCTCTCTCTCTCTCTCTCTCTCTCTCTCTCTCTCTGTATCTCTCTCTCACACACACAGACACACACACTCACACGTTGTGTAAACACTGTAGTGCTGAACAGACCTCTCTCAGTGTCCAGTTAACAGAGACTGTTAAACTGTGACAGCACATTATGGGGCCAGGGGCCACTACTGTGTGTGTGTGTGTGTGTGTGTGTGTGTGTGTGTGTGTGTGTGTGTGTGTGTGTGTGTGTGTGTGTGTGTGTGTGTGTGTGTGTGACCTTGAGCGTGTAACCTCCCCTCCCCCTCAGGCACATGAATGCACACACAAATTTGCACTCACGCATGCACACACACGGACCGGCTGCCCCTCGCCATAGCAACTACAGAGCAACACAGAGAAACAACCCAGCAGAGAGAGAGAGATAAAGAGAGAGAGAGATGGTAAAAATGATGAAAGAGCGATTTATAAGTAAAAAAGAGAGAGTGGTGAAGTGCTCAGGTGTAAAGAGAGAGAGAGAGGAGTTGACTGAATGCAGGCGTGACGAGACACGTAACTTTAAATTGTTGCAGTGCTGTTTTTTTAAAGAGCCTGTATCTCTTTTCTTTTTTTTTTTCCTTGGCTTGTATTTTCCCCTGAGATACACTTGTGAGCTCATGTACCAAAAATGGTCATAATTCTTCTTTATGAGGCCATTTTCAAACTTCTGTTTGTCTCTTTAGAGTTTAAAAAAATTACAGACCTATTTTGGCAGTGTACCTTTTAGACAAATTCTAATTCATTACATTTAAAGTGACTTATTTCAATACTTTTTTTGTTTTGATGTTGATACTGTTTGAATAGTAATTTACTCAAACTCAAAATTTTATTGTCTAATAATTTGAGATTCTGGATTTCTGATTTTCATGCGCTTGAAAATGTCACTTTATACAGTATCAGTCAAACGTTTGGACACACCTTCCAGACATTCAGTGTTTTTTCATTATTTAAAAATGTTCTGCACTGTAGATTAATACTAAAGTCACCCAAACTATGAATAAATACATATGTAATTATTTAGTAAACAAAACAGTGTTAAATAAACCAGAATATGTTTATATTTTACATTCTTCACAGTAGGCACCTCTTGCTTAGATGCCAGCTTTCTTGGCATTTTCTCAGTCAGCTTTATGAGGTAGTCACCTGGAATGGCTTTCAGTTAACAGCTGTGACTTGTCAAGAGTTCATGACTTGCATTTCTTGCCTCTTAATGTGTTTGAGACATCAGTTGTGTGTCTACTTTGAAGTAAAATCTAAAACATGTTTTGGTTTGTTTAACACTTTTAAGTTTACTACATGATTCCTTATGTGTTCCTTCATAGTCTGGATGACATCAGAATTAATTTACAATGTAGGAAAAAAAGACAAAAATAAAACATTGAATGAGAAAGTGTGTCCAGACTTTTGACTGGTATTGCATGTTATCAATAAAAAATGTCACTTTTACATTTTTGAATGCAATTGTCAACAACATTGAACGTTTTCACAATATTCTTGATGTGACACTGTACACTCTTTTAAAAAATGGTTCTTCAAGGGTTCTTTAGTGAAGAAAATGGTTCTATATAGAACCATGAACATTCAAAGAACCCTTCATGTGTATAAAAAGTGTTCATTGCATGAAATTGGTGAGGAAAGTGTTTTAGATGGTTCTATACAGAACCTTTGAAAATGGTTGTATATAGCCTCCAAAAGGGTTCTGTTATGGTTATGATGTCACATTAGTGCTGTATAGAACCATTTTCAAAGGGCTTCTATATAGAACCATCTACAACACTTTCATCATCAGTTTGAAGAACCCTTTCACCATGCAAAGAACCCTTAGGGTTCTTTGAGTGTTCATGGTTCTATATAGAACCATTTTCTTTAATAAAGAACACTTGAAGAACCATCTTTTTTAAGAGTGTACATGTAAACTTCTGTTTTGATTGGCTGCCCTCTATTGGCCAAAAAGCAGTTGACCTCCTTATAAGGTCAAGAAGGGCGGGCCTAAACCACTGTATAATGGTGAATAGGTAACTATGTAAATTGGTTGGCTAATGTATATTAATATAAATTTCCATATATATATACATTACAAACTTGGAACTGAAGAGTATGTAAATGGAATGATAACATGTTAAGAAAGCAAAATGTCTGTCTGTCTTGCTTGTTTGTTTTCCAGCACGTGGGCCCTTTAAAATGCACAAACACACACTAATCACACAAATACACTTGGCTGTCCCTGTCCAGGCTCTGTCTCCTTGGTACTGTCCCTCGTTCCATCTGACACACTCATTCTCCCTCTCTATTACTGGAGCTGAGCAACAGATGCAGCCTGCACCAGACGCCTTTATTTAGCCTTCAATATGTAACGCTATCCAGAGGTGCTATTTCTGCCCCAGTTAACTTGGTCCAACAGTGGGACATGTGACAGCTCTAATGTCACCAGTTTAATATAACCTGAGATGAGTTGGGGAAGAAGAGGGAGTTTGAAGGCAAGGCAAGGAGTTTAGGGACAGTTACAGGGGTTACAGAACAGGGCTGTGTTTTGGCATAAACCTACTTATTATGATCTAGAGGTTACAGTTCAATATGTTGCGATACTACAATATAATCAAGGTGATATATTGTGTTTTTAAAAATGTAATTTTAGGAACAATGTCAGTGGGGCACCCATATGCTATATGTTTACATTTGAGTGGAAGAGTCTAATGGCTGAAGCTCGATTACAACACTGCTAAACAACACAAATGAACCACTGTCTGCCACCAATCTTTACTCAATACTTTGTTTCTGTGAATTGATTCTGTATCAAAACATATTATGGTACTCAAGTGTATCAGTATTTTTACAAAAGTTCTATAAAAGTCATATTAAAAAACTTATGTATCAAAATGTTTTATGTATTCAAGACATCACTCTTTGAGTGTTTTGTGAAACCACTGTCAGTAGTTCTTTCATCAGATTGGATACATTTATCAGGGGGACATTTATAATGAAAAAACTTACGTGTCCTCAGGGATGAAATAAATGTATACATTTTTTTTAATGACAAGCAGATTTCAAGTGGGATGTATTTTCTGCAAACCTTATTTTTTGCAGAAAATACATGTGATCACACTTATTATTTATTTGCTAATATGCTTAGTATTTATTTATTCTCATTGTCCTTTACACATGTCTTTTGTAGTTTGTTATTAGTTTGAATATAAATGATTATTTACAGTTACAGTATATTACTTAAGCATCATTTATTGTTAGATTTTTAAGAAACTCACACTGAATAATGACTTATAGCTGTAGTAACATTACCTTCATATTTAATATTCATTTCCTTTATGCCTTTAATCTTTATTTTGAGGTAGAATAGGTCATTTGGCCTGTATTTTTCTCAGGTAAGGAGGGAGAAAATTACTGACATGGTGGATCCCAATGGACATGAAATGAGAGGAGCTTGTGTACCGAAAGACCCAATGTACATTTAATCCAATCCAAATATGTCTTATGATGAAATGAACAGACTAGACATATTGTGCATGCTGTCAGTAACGTGTACAGGAGGGGGTGAGGCTTATGTATCATATGCATAGCCCCAGTTAATTACAATAAAATTTAAAGTCATCCTCTTAAAACTCAAAATCATAACATGACCTAGAGTGTTTTATTTAATTTAGCTGAATAATTTTTAATGGACATTGTTACTTTATTTGATTAAAACATGGCAGAATTATTCTTTCTAGCGCAGCAACCACTGGAAAAAAGTTCTACAAGAGCACTTTTATTTATCTCAGCCAAATACATATTTAGTATGTAATCAGAATTCTATAGAAGTGCAGGGCGGCACTCTGGCTTGATGATTAGCGCATTCACCTCTCCGCTCTGAGGTCTTGGGCTCAAGTCCCCATCTGAGTGGAGTTTCCATGTTCTCCCTGTGTCTGCGTGCATTTCCTCCGGGTCTCTGGTTTCCTCCCACAGTCCAAAAACATGCAGGTCAGATGGATTGGGCTTAGTTGGGATAGTGTAATGCCCTGCCCTGTGCCCAGTGAAGGGGTAGGGGACTAACCGTGACGCTGATAAGGATTAAGCAGGTGGGATAATGGATGGATGGATGGATACAAGTGCATCTCTAAAAATGTGAAAATTGTAAAAAAATAAATAAATAACAAAAATAAAAAAGTTAATTTGTCAATTAATTGATTTTTAAAAAATATGAAGTGTTACATTTTATATTTATTGCACATAACGTGGTTTTGTTTTAATGTTGATACAGTTTGAAAAGTAATTTACTCAAATGTACTCAAAATGAAATGTTTGAAAAATAACATAATTGTCATTGTCATTATGGATTTCTGATTATTCATGAGCTGTAAGCCAGCTTGAATTTTCACTTAACGTAATGAATATACAATATATGACAGTTTATCTTTTAGCATTAAATTATGAACACAGAGGACCTTTATGAGATGCACTAGTGTAATGCAGATAATTGTAACATGTAAATAATTGAAAAAAAAGGACAAACCGTGACCTCTTAACTGAAAATTATATCAAACCTAAACATGTTTTTACAATTATCTAATATAGGTACATTGTAATCTAGTTTAAACATATTTATTCTAGACTTCTGCTTAATTGTATTTTGGCGTGGAAATAAATATGATCTTTGCATTATTATACAAAACATTTAAGCTAAGTTGACTAATTGCTTGCTTTGTTTACACCATTGCTGTTATGGAGGAGTGAGGTTTAGCTTCTACAAAATGATGTGTTCTTGAATCTGGAGTCGACTCCTGAAGAAAGACTTTATCTAGTGCAAGAGTAGCTTACACATGTGACTGTAGGAAGGAAGGAAGGAACGTTACACTTATATAGCGCCTTTCTAGATACCCAAGGACGCTTTACAATCAACACACTCCATTTACACACACTCAACCACAAACACCGGTGAGAATCGGCAGCCTAATCGCGCACAGCGTACTCTCAACCGGAAGCGACCGTCCACCTGGAGGACTGCATCGAGCACTAGGGGGATCACCCAGAACAGAGTGCCAACCATATCTGGGCATACATACATACACATACATACATACATTCATACACACCAGGGTAATTTTTAGAGTAGCCAATTCACCTGATCTCCATGTGGACTGTGGGAGGAAACCGGAGACCCCGGAGGAAACCCACGCGGACACGGGGAGAACATGGAAACTCCGCTCAGATGGGGACTCGAACCCAAGACCTCAGTGCTGAGAGGCGAACATGCTAACCACTAAGCCACCGTGCCGCCCTAGGCTGTAGGGTTCTTTGTGACTGGTTTAAGGGTTTTATGGTGAATCCCTGCACTGATCTTTCTAAAACACTTACTTTGAATGACAGTAGGAACAGTGGAGGACCAGGCCTTTAGAAAATGCATCCACTCACAGTATTATAAGCCCAAACATGAATTAACAGAATTTTGTAATTTGAACGTTTGATGTGGTTCACATGATATATTTTCCAACAATAAATGATTGTTTACTGTATATAGATATGGCAGTGTAACATATGTGTTGCTTGTTAAATAATGAAGCTCATGTTACATTTTAGAAGCATATTGTATTGAAAATCAGATGATCTTTCATTGTTTTTAATGCATTATATATGCACACAATCACACCCAAGTTTGGATTTGAGAATGTATGAAATGCCATATTCCCAGTCCATTTGAAATTCTCTCAGACTGTATATCTGTTGGACCCCCTGCGATATGTCATGTCATGTCACACGCCGTCATCGCTTCGCGATGGTAGGCTGCACAGACGAGTCACTTCTCTCCAATGCCATCTGTCTCTGGTTGCTTGTAGCAGGCTAGCACCTGATAATCCAATCCATATCTTGATGTTATCCATCCAGGTTATTCTTGGTCTTCCACGTCTTCGGACTCCCTCCACAAGTCCAGTCATAACACTTCCTTCAATGCTCTCATGTGCTGCCTCATCACATGACCAAAGTAACGTAACTTGCGGGATTTAACGTGCATCAGTAACTCCTTTTGAGTTCTAGCATCTCATATATTTGCTCAGTGGTCATCATCTTCATCCATGAGATCTTCAGCAACTTCCTGATGCACTTGTTCTCAAAAGCCTGAATACGTCTTTCTTCCTCTTTCTTCAATGTCCAGGCTTCACATCCATATGTAGCTACTGGCCAGACCAAGGCTTTCATCAGTCTTAGTATATTGATAGTCCTGCGATATCTCATTTCAAATAAAGTAAAAGGTTTACATTAGATTAGATCCGATTTTTTGCTAAAGTGATTGCACACAACAGAATTTGACCTCTGCATTTAACAAATCCATCCAAAACACACACACTAGTGAACACACTAGGCTGTAAGAACATGTGCCCAAAGCAGTGGGCAGCCCTATCCATGGCGCCCAGGGAGCAGTTAGGGGTTAGGTGCCTTGCTCAAGCCTAGTCATGGGGATCAAACTGGCAACCTTCCAGTCACAAGACCAGATCCCTAAACACCAGGCCACAGGTGCCCCAGTGCATTAGATCAGTGTGATCTGAGACAGTCCTCACAGATGTTTTCTCTCAATGAGAACAGAGTCAATGAAGTTTTTCTTCAGATCATTTCTAGATTATTTGATTGAATAGAAAAGACAATATTGCTGAATTAAGCGAAGTTTAGTAACACAATGTAAAAGAAAAGGGTAGAGAAAATACTGGTTTAAGAGAATGTGGTATAATAGGAAGGAAAAGGTTTTAAGGTATAATAATCCAAAAAGATGTGTTTCTACAAAATCTAATGACCAAGCAATATTACATTAGTGGAATTACATATATTGCCCATGACATGAACAGCACTCTGTATTTCTCACAAAACGGTTTGCTTTGTGTCATTACAGCTTTTTTTTCTCATTCCTCATCTTCTTTTTATTCTTCTCATTCTTCATCTTTTTATTTTTCCTTCTCAGTCTTTATCTTCTTCTTTCTTCCTTCTCATTAATATTTTCTTCTTTTTCATTCTTCCTCTTCTTTTTTCCTTCTTCCTTCTCATTCTTCATCTTGTTTTTTTCTTTTTTCTTCTTCCTTTTTCTTCTTCTTTCTCGTTTCTGCATCTTCTTCTTATTTATCTTTTTCCTTCTTATTCTTCATCTTGTTTTTCGTTTCCTTTTTCCTTTGTATTCTTCTTTGTCTTCTTCTTTAACATTCTTAATCTTCTTCCTTCTCATTCTTCATCTTGTTTTTCTCCTTTTATTTTTTTTAGTTCTTCCTTGTCATTTTTCATAATCTTCTAATTATTATTTTATTATTCATCATTAGATGCTGCCACTGTTCTTTTTTCTAGTGCTTATTCTGCCTTTTCTTCCTATTTTAACTCATCATCATCATCATCTTCATCATTTGTTTGCTGCTTTTTACTGCTTCTCTCTGCTGCTTCTTTTTCTGCTCATTGTTATTCCACCTATTTTTATTCTCGTTATTTTCTTCTTCTTCTTCTTCTTCTTCTTCTTCTTCTTTTCTTCTTCTTCTTCTTCTTCTTCTTCTTCTTCTTCTTCTTCTTCTTATTATTATTATTATTATTATTATTATTATTATTATTATTATTATTATTTAATTAAAAGGGGGCAGCCATGGCCTAGTGGTAAGGATCTGGTCTTGTGACCAGAAGGTCACCGGTTTGATCCCCAGACAGGACATGACTGAAGTGCCCTTGAGCAAGGCACCTAACCCCCTAACTGCTCCCCGGGCGCCAGTGGGTAAGGGCTGCCCACCGCTTCAGGCACAAATTCTCACAGCCTAGTGTGTTCACTAGTGTGTTTCACTGCACAAATGGGTTAAATGCTGAGGTCAAATTCCATTGTGTGAAAAATCACATTGGCTAAATTGGTGAATCTTAATCTTATTATGTATCTCTGTATGTCCTACTGTACATCAAAGTAGCTCCAGAGAGTGTCTCTATTTATTTTTTAGCAAAATCATCTCTGATGTGCAGACGTTAGTGATGTACTGAAAGCACAGTGGGCACACCCAACAAACCCTATAAGACAGTCTACAGCAAACAGTGAACAGTGAACAAGAACCTGATGACAAACCAAGAAAGTGAATGAGCGGATGCTGAGAAGGGAGTGAGAATGACAGGCAAATAGCGAGAAGCAGAGGAGGATGAAAGGAGAGATAGTGAGAGAACATGGTGAGACCCATAAAGCCTCTTACAGGCTCAGGCTGCTGCTGGACTGGCAGGCAGGGGCCAACAGAAAGGCTTAGCTTCAGTGAGAAGGCCTTCTGCTTCCTGGAAGACCCGTCACTCTTCTTTGTGGACTTGCTTAGAGGTCAGCAGCCAGAGGGCTGACCACTGGCTGAAACAGAAGCTAAACGTCACTCTTAGGCATCACTAAGCCTGCTACTGCTTTCTGAGACTGTGCTCCTAGAAAGAGTATGACACAACCTTGCTGTAGGTTAACAAAATGATATGTGGGTATATAAATGTTTATATGAATGTTTATTTTCACAGAAAAAGTCTATTTAATTTACACACTAACACCACTTCAGTGTCACTGTAGTGCTGACAATGATCCACTACCCAAATAATACCTGCTCTGTGTTGGTCCTGACCATGGAAGAACATTGTCCCCATCACTGCACTATGGTATTGAGATCCACACAGAACACAGGAATAGCGCCTCCTGTTGTTTTCACCAACACAACTTTCAGCAGCCACACAAGCTCAAGGTCTCCCATCCAAGCACTAACCAGGCCCAGACCTTCTTAGCATCAGTGGATTTGCTTGTTATGTTGTGCAGGTAGCACTGCCTGCTGTTGTAGTTGTTCCTGAAGAGAAGATTTGTCTGATCAGTTCTGTGTAGTCTAGTGTCTACATATTTGATTCTCTATGCCAATTGGCTGTTCTCCAGACTGCAAATGAGTACAGCTATCAGGACTGAGTAAATACTAGTGCATCTCTAAAAAAAAATAATTGAAAATTGTGAAAATGTTCATTTGTGTTTATAATTTAATTCAAAAAGTTTTTGTATTCATTATATGTATAGTGGCAATGCAATTTTTTTGTTTTACTGTTGATCAGTATGGGTTATAGCTAACCCATTTTTTATCTATTTATTTTTTAGTGGCAGTATATAATATTAATATTAGGTTATTGAGGAAGACATAGAGAGATGTTATGATTTATTATTATTATTTATTATTGTTGGTTATTTGTCTTTGTCTTTGTATGGTATTGTCTTTTTTATGATGGATGAATTGAAACATATGGTAATTTCCCTTTGGGATTAATAAAGTATTTATAATTTAATCTAGCTCATAAAAATTAGAAATCCAGAATCTCAAATTATTAGAATATTTAATTTAGAGTTTGAGTAAATTGCTATTCTAACAGTGTCAACATTAAAACAAAAGGGCTTGAAATATGTCACTTAACATGTATTGAATATAATGTCTAGCGCATATAATATGACATTTTACATTTTTGAATAAATTTATGATGCATTAGAGATGCACTTATATGGCACAATTTGCTCTGAAACACAACTTCTCAGTAGGTAGACCTTAACTGTACAGTTGATTAGATTTTTTATGTACTGTACTCTGCTGGGGATAAGAATAGGTGTCAGGCCAGAGAAAATTGACTTTGTGCATCAGAGTTTCTCTCTATGAACTGCAGAGTCTGACTTTGTCCATGCTGCTCTGTTGCTCCATTAAAAAAAAGAAATGTAGCTTTGCCGTGACCCGTTTGAATCTGGCAGCCGGGATTGCACCCCACAAGCTTGTTTATTTGTTTTATCCTCTCCTTTTCCCCTCTCGATACACAGCATGAAGATTAATTGGTCTGCAGAGTCGGATGCTGTGAGCAAGGGTCTCTCAGCTGAAATAAAATCAGATGCCCCCAAAAGACTCTGCTGGCAGTGGGGATCAGAGGTCATGCGGTTTGTGCCCCCTACCTCTCTTTAGGCCTCTGAGCACAAATATGCCCCCTGCTCTAGGCCACCCCATTAACCATCAGCCCGTGGTGCGGTTAGAGCTACCAGGTCTAACAAAAAGCTCTGTGTTTCAGCCCTCATCTCAGTGCCCTGCAAACACCACTGTGCTTGACAGCAGCCCCGTTTGTTTTCACTCGCCGACCTTTCTGCCTGCTCTTCTCAACATTCAAATTGTGTGTGTGTGTGTGTGTGTTTAAATTTGGGAGAAGCCCGACTGTAAGGTTGCACAATATAACTATGGTTCTGTATTATATATATATATATATTGTTAGCTGTTACATTTCTATATGCCTGTATGATGAACACATTCATGTCAGAATATTTTGACCAGCTTCTTGTATCTACACTCATTGTCCATGCACTGTTCAGTTCTAAAATTACAGACTGTAGTGCAGTTGTTTCTCTGTATACATTGTTGTATACACCGTGTTCTTCAGTGATCAGGACCCCCAGTGGACCACCATAGGACAGGTATAATTTGGGTGGTGAAGCATTGTGAGCACTTCAGTGACAGTAATGTGGTGGTGGTGTGTTAGTGTGTTTTGTGCTGGTACGTGTAGATCAGACAAGCAGAGCTGCTGATGTTTTTAAACACCTCAGTGTCACTGCTGGAGTGAAAATAACTTGTATGTTTGTTCTGCCTGTGTAAGAAGCCTAAAACTGATTATTTCCATACGGAGTGGAGGACTTTTTTTACTGTCATTTTTGAAGTGTGTTTGTTTTGACTGCATTATTCAGCGTCAGCCTTTTCACACGTGTAGATCATTAAGTCCAAGTATAGTTCCACTATGACTGATGATCATGTGGAGGTTTGCTTGAGGCTGGCTATCAGCAACTACTGTCCAGACTATGCATCCCTGACTGATTCCATTCAGTGCAAGTCATCAGAGTAAAGTAGGCTAATGACAAAACATGTACACAGTTGTATTGTGTAATATGGGTTCATGTTGTTATTCAAGGTACACCAGCATACATCGTACACATAAATTGTCAGTATATTTATAAATAAATATGTGTCTTGCATTTTTATATTAGGTAGATCATTTTGACTTAGTCATTAGATAAGTAGCTCGCAGGCTGAAAAAGTGTGTGCTTTACAATGTAGGAAAGAAAATAAGAAAAAAACTAAAAACATTGAATGAGAATATCCAAACTTTTGACCTGTACTGTATATAGGCTGTGTCTGAGATTCAGTATAATGTATTTCAATAGTAGTTGTTTGAAAAGTTTTCGAAAGTCAAAGCTCACTCGCTGATGGATTCTGTTTGTTGTAGGTTTTCAGAATCCGGCTCTGGCATCTTGACTGCTTAAGGAAAAGTCAATATTGTCAGAAGTGTCATTTGGGTTTGATATTTTTCCTCAGCTGCACGTGTTTCCAAGAGCAATTACAGGT
>BRDA01054073.1:0-32819 GCA_036984385.1 Crenuchus spilurus | reverse complement strand
ATTCATTTTCAGCCACGTCAGAGAGCACAATGCAACACATGCTGCTGCCATCCTATTGCATTGATTACTTAACCCTTTAATGTTCTGCTCTGAGCACATTTGAGTCACTATATCTTATATGTTGAAGGTGTTAAACTGAACTCAAACTTCATAGAGCTGTCTGTACCAATTGGTAGAGGTATGTTTGGCTAAAACATCCACTAGAGACCACCAGAAGTGCAACATTTTGTCTGATTGCAAACCAGCAGTGTAGCCATACCACAAGGAATATACTGGATCAGACTGGTTAAAATGTCACAAATTGGGAAAAACATTAGCCCCTCTCTCCTGGTTCAGATTATAAAAGCCTTAAAATATATTCAGTTTTTATTGCAGAAGCACAATCTCACACTGTAAATTATAGAAAAATGTAACCTTTAACTTAAGCAAATAAAAGAAAAAAATAATAATTTTACATAAAATCACCTGTTCCACAATTATTGGCACCGCTAACCATTCCTAGAAAATAAATGTAATTGAAGCATTTCTGTCATTTATACATGTTGATCAGAGTATATTGAAAGCTTTAATACTAGAACACCTGAATCAACAAATTTATTAGTAAGGAAACAGTGCCTTAATCCCTATTGCTGTGCTAATGAGTCATTGAGAGCTCCGAGCTCAGCAAACTCTGACTTGAGAATCTGCACCATCTGAGCAGTGTGAAGCCAAGGCTGAATACCAAATGTCTCCCTACACCCTCCATAGGGCACAGTCGGTCATAAAAAAAGTTACTGCACTCACATTTTTTAGTTTAATTACATTTTTAGTGAGCTGTAAGGTTAATGTTTCTCTGTCGGATGAATGTCTAATTATTGTCTGTGGTATTAGTTTTATTATGTGTGATATGCACTATTTAGGGAGTATGGCGTTGCTTTTGGTTACCACACAAGTTCCTCTACTTGACTGACACAGACAAACTGCTCTCTTTACAAAAATGATGGACATAAATGGGTCAAGGGGTCCATACTTATATTTCTTTTATTTTATTTTATATGTCTAAATTCAGACTACAAGAGTTAACATACAATAAAACAATTTAATAAATATCAGTTTATATTTGAGTTTGTGTTAATATTAACAATTAACATGAATAATTTTACATGTATTATTTTAGGCAAGTTATAAGTCTAGCTTATTATTTAATAAGTTTTAAATATAATTATATTGTTACAACAGGCACAATAAATTAGTCAAATCTTTGTGAATATTATTGTAAAATAAACATTCTTGCCAATTTAATCTTTTCCAGCAGGAAAAGTTTCTTTGCAAGGCGATGTGTGAAGTCTCTTCTTCTCTATGTAGAGCCGGGATTCTGCATTTGCGGGGTTGGTGGGGGGAGGAGGAGGCATACATTTACATAACAGAAGTTGACCGAGAGCCCTGTAATCATTCGCAAGAGGGTGGGGCGTTGGGGGTGGGGTGTTCTCTAGAACTAAAGAACTTTCCAGCCTTCTAAGTGTTTAATTAGTAATTCATCACTTCCTGTTTCCTTGGGGTATAAATATGACACAGAGGCCTATTTCTCTTATCCACTTTTCAACATGGGAAAGACAAGAAAAAAACAACGTTCAAGTAAGGCAGATGTGTTGACATTCATAAGTCAGGCAATGGCCAAAAGAAAATAGCCCCTTGACAATACTTGCCCATATCTACAGTCAGAGGAATCATGCCTGGACGAAGATGCAAGTATCCTGTGACCACGCACAGTGAGGAGGATTGTAAGAGAAGTAAAATTTCTCCAAAGCTAACTGTTAGAGAATTGCATCACGGAGTAGCATCTTGGGGTCACAATGTCTCCATAACAACCATCAAGCGCTATGTACATGCCAAAAAGCAGTTTGGGATGCATGCCTGGAAAAAGCCTTTACAATCATAAACATAAAAGTCTGGAGTTTGCTAAGCAGTACTGGGACTGTGTGCTTTGGTTAAATGAGACCAAGATGGAGCTTTTTTGCCGCAAACACTTTAATTGGGTCTGGCATAACACAAAAGATGAGTATGCGGAAAAGCACCTCATGCCCACTGTGAAGTATGGTGGAGGATTAGTGATGCTGTGAACCTGTTTTTCTTCCAAAGGCCCTGGGAACCTTGTTGGAGTGCATGGCATCATGAACTCCAGGACATTTTAATTCAAAATCTGGTCAACCTCTTAACCTCAAATCAACCTCTGCCCGAAAGCTGAAAATGGGTCATCATTGGGTCTTTCAGCAAGATAATAACCCTAAACATGTGGCCAAATCTGAACAAAAATGGTTTATTGGACACAAAATCAAGCTCCTCCCATGGCCATCTCAGTCCCTAGACCTCAACCCAATTGAAGACCTGTGGGGTGAGCTGAAGAAGAGAGTGCATAGAACTCTGGATGATTTGGAGAGATTGTACAAAGAGGAATGGTCGAAGATCCATTTCCTCTGTATTCTCACATCTTGTGAAATGTTATAGGAGAAGATTAAATGCTGTCTTGTTGGCATAAATGGGTTGTACAAAGTATTAACATCAGGGGTATCAATAATTGTGGCACACATGATTTCATTTATGTAAGATTTTTTCCCCACTGAATAGCTGCACTTGAGTTAAAGTTGTATTTTTCTCTTTATTTGCATTTGCATTATCTTTTTTAGAAAGAAATTGAATGTATTAGAAGCCTAAGAGCACATTTTAACCAGGGGTGGAAATAATTGTGGAGGGTATATATAATAACAGTGTGTGTGTGTGTGTGTGTGTGTGTGTGTGTGTGTGTGTGTGTAATATATATATATAATATGTAAATAAATAGAAAGAGAACTTGTGGTTTGTGTTGTAATTTTACCACAAAGTGCCATCTCAACCATTTGGTAGAGGTGTGTATTTAAAAAAAAAAAAAATGCTGATTGTATATATTATTGTCTGCTAACAGTAAAAATCTAAAATCCATTGCTTTTGTCTTAGTGGGGACATTAAAGGGTCAATGTTGTTCCCAGACTGACACTGTCAGGCCTGCCCTCACGTCATGTCATTGTTCTGTGTCTTGTCTCCCTCTTGTGACCTTATTGGAGATTACAAGCCCTTATATGTACTTCCTGTGATGTCATCCTTAATCGTATCCAGGTGTCCTGTGTTTCATGTCATTAGTCTCTGTCTTTATAAGCTCTGTTTGTATCTCCCTGCCTTATTGGTCATTGTGTCTTTTGTGTAGGTCTTGTCTCTGTGATCATCGTGCTCTCTGTGTCAAGTTCCCAGTCCAGGTTTGAGGTCTCTTTGTTCCTAGTGTTTTGATCTTTGTGTTCTAGTTCTAGTCTGATCTTGGTCCATGTTTACAGCCACTGTGCTGTCTTTTGTTTTCATTTGTGTTTCTGTAAATAAACACCCTTTAATACATATCCTCTGCGTTCGCCTCTCAACTCTCGCTGCCAACCTCACAGACACAGTAAAAGTTGATTATCACAGTCGATGATCACCGTGTTTGTACATCGTAAGCTTCAGACGGTTTTGTGATGGTGCCAAAGATCTCTGAGCTGTCATTGCCTTAGATCTTCACTTCTTGGTCAGTCTGATGTCACATCTGAACATCAAACAGTGGAGGCTGTGTAGTGTGGAGAAAAGCAGTGAGTGCTACAGAAGGGAACATATTGCATTATCACGGGGCAGTCATTTTCTGGGTGGCCTGAGGCTGTGCCATACATCAGAGACGCTCCTGCAGCTTTCTCCTCTGCTGCTTTAATGTGTTTCACGCTGTACACACAAACACCAATCAGGTAACAGATGTACAAGCATACATTATCTCCATCAATCTCTCTATCTCTATCTATCTCTCGCACGCTCACACTCCAGGCAGCAGAACCCAGGGATGCTAATATCTACCAATTGAATAAGCCTGAAATTCATATGCAGCCTGCTGAGAAGATGATTTCCCCCAGTATGCACACGTGTTTTTCTAGCAATGAGGTAAAGAGCACATATTGTGATCAGTCTAATTATTAGGAGTGTTGCACCCAAAATTTATTTATTTATTTATTTGGTTTTTGCCAATTTTTATCCCCTTCCCAGTGTAGTAGTAACCAATTAGCCCATCCCGTTCGTTATGACTCTCCCCATCACTTTTGCAATATCCATTACTCTAGGAGGGTGAAGACAAGCACAACCTTCCTCTGTTGCGTGTAATGCGGCCACCTCCTCTTTTTGAACTACCGCTGATACACAGAGGAAAGCGCAGGATTCCCAGCTCCAAATTGACCAATTAGTAGATGCCTGAGCCAGCAGACATTGCAATGTGAAATCTACCCAACCAGAGTGAGCACTGCCAATTTTTGCTCTCTTGGGCACCGGCTGTTGATGGCATGACCGTGATTCGAACTCGCGATCCTCTGGTCATAGTGTCAGTGCCTTAACTTGCTGAGCTACTCTTGGCCCTTGTTGCACTAAGAATTGACAATATTGAAACATATATTTATATGTATACATACATATATATCATGTGAATTTTACTTCTGTATGGTTAACAGACATGAAAATGTAAATTTATACTCATTTATACAATTAAAGCTCATGTAAAAACAACCATTTAACCAAAGTGTACGGGACATAAAATAACTTCAATATAAAAATACTATAAAATATATTTAATATAAAATAAACACCAGTTACATAAAAGCCAAAGAAAACAAATAAGACTTAAAAACGGAGTTGTTGCTAAATTAATCTGTAACAGCAGCTCATTCCATAATCTAGGAGCTACCACTGCAAAAGCACAGTCCCCCCGCCCTGGGGACCACCAATGGAGCAGAGGGGCTGTGGTAGAATATAATGTCAGCAGTTCAGTCAATAATCAGGAGACATTTCATTCAGAGATTTATGGACTAAACGTAGAACTTTAAATGTATTCTAAAAACCAGGGGAAGCCAGTAAGGAGAGGCAAGCACAGGTTTACTTACAAGAGTGTGCCAACAGCCTCACTGCCACACTCTCTACCAGCTGCACCCGGGCTCTCCCCTGACTTACACAAAGAGCATTACAGGAGTCTAAGTGTGATGTAAATACGTAAATCAAAATCAGCTAAAATGGGTTTAATCTTAAGTCTTAACTGATGCATTCATTTATCAAACTTAAAATGATCAAATATGAGCCCAAGGTTTTTGGCAGAGGGTCTAATGAATGACTGCCAAGCACCCTAGCAGAGCTAAGACCATTAGGTCCAAACAGCATTTGATTAGTTTAGGTTGAAAAAAGTGTCTGTGTTAGGCAGTGATGAATGTGTTTTTAATAGCCAGAGTATTTATTGTTGAGTATTGTGATAATACACTTGATATTAAAGTCCCAAATCTGTGATAACCGTACCAGCTTCCTCATCCTCAACTTATCCCAAAACTACTGAGAAAACACAGCTCCAGTGCTCAACAACTCAATGCTGGGGGGCTTTATACCCCTCTAGCCCACACCTGGCATTAGATATGGTGTCAACAGGTTGATGTTTAGTCCTATTCTATTGGCAGTACTTCAGGGACTAGACAAGCTGTGTGTACACTAACAGCCAAACGTCATGTATGGTTATGTTTGAAGAATGCGGACGCAGGCCAGCAGTGATGAGTTATTCTATTAAAATCTGTATAAATACTATAAGAGCAGATCTACAGTGAGGACATATTGACATCTGAGGTCAGTAAATCCAGTGGGCGGGAATAAGTGTTATCACTTATCATAAGGGTAGATGATGGTTAGAGCACCGCCTTTGTAGACCCTGTTTGACATTCAGACAGACCTGTTGTGTTATTTTTGTGACTTTGAGGTGATTTTATTTGTTTTTAGCCTGGAGCAGTTGCTTTATCTTGTTTCTTCAGAGTCTGAAATCTCTGTAATCAGCAAAGCAAAGAAGGGAGGAGCGTAGAAGCAGAAACATCTCCTCAGGTTAGGTCCGTAACGGCTTGTGTAACTGTGTTTAATTACCTGTACTGAGGTTCATTCTCTTAAACGGTGAACTGTGTGGGAAATCCATGTGATTCCATTGAGATCCTGCTGGAATTCAAGAGCTATTCAGCTGTATTGGGTTAGAGTGCTGCTGAAGGACAGTTGGGAACATGTACTCAGAGCTCAATTAGAAACACCTACATTGTACTTTCACTTACTGGACACTCTGAGCTCTGCTTACTGTATAGATGTACAATTACAGACTGTAGCTCATCTGTAGCTTCACTGTTCATCAGTCCCTCCCCCACGCACACCCTCTCCCTTCCCCATGCCTTTCCTGAACACTGGGATGCTGCTGTTCATATGCTATTTGGACGGTGGACCATTCTCAGCCCCGCATTGACCCTGATGCATAGTATCGTGGTGTGTGGTGCTGATGCGAGTGGTGTTGCTGGACCACCACCTCATACAAAAGCAGCTCTATGGATACTGACCATCAGTATAATAGTGCCATAGGATAACACCAAAACATGCAGGATAGTAGGGAACCACTGCTTTAGCTCTCCACATTACGTCAGAGGAGACATCTAACCATCAAAGCCAACAACATGAATAACATCTGAATAGAAGCTTGTGCTGAGGCCGTGTAATCAAATCCTTGCATGACGATACTGATTGGTAGATTGATATGCAAATGCAGGGCTTAAATGTGAACACTGATTTAGAGATGGAGCAGGATCTCCATTAACTTACAATAGGCAGTGATGAACTGGAGCAGTCTAATGGTGGGTGGAGCAGCCTAAAGCCACAGTGAAGTAAAGATATAACAAATGAAGTTTAAATTTAAGGTCCAAAAACCTCCATTTGAGATGCAGAAGTTTCTAGAACCACGCTGCCAGAACAATGGCCGATGCCAGTATTTGGCATATACAATTGGTACAATGGCTGGTATACAATTTTTTTGCATTTTTTAAATAAAACACAAACAAAATATGATATATTATGACTAACGGATATGTTCCACTCATCTTCAGGTGCCCATAGAGTTCAAATTGGCCCCAAAGGGAACTCCAACATTATTCACACTGATAAACTGAAAAGAAATGTAATAATCAGTCTGATTAATCAGCCAACTGATGTATCTATGTCTGGAGTGCCTACAGAACTGCAGTGGAATGTCTTAGGACATCTATAAAATAGGAAATGGCATCTGGGTGGCTTTATTTTTCTCATTTTTGGTCTAAAATCAAATCTCTAAGGAGTTCAGCAGTGAAGAATATGGCTAAAGTGGAACTGCATCCATTGTGAATGTGCTTAAGTTGATAGAAATATGTAAATAATCCTTTAAATCAATCTCTGAAGTAAATAAGGTTTATTAAGTATTGGTACTTACGTAAATACAGATCAGTGTGTTTGGTAAAATGGGACATACTGTGTTGAAAACTGAAGAAAACATCAGTTCTATGTTGATATAATCAAGAGTAACCTTACCTCCTAACAGTCAACTGTATGTGTTTAGGATAGTCCTCAATCTGACAGATCTTCTATTGCCAATACTGAAGAATCACAGCTCAGTACCGGCTGAAAGCATTTGTAGACCAGGTTGTAGCCAGGCTTCCTATTCATAATGAAGAAAAGGTGCTTTATATTGAGAAAGAACAAGCCCACAAAATCTCTTAGTGCTCCCCTGACAGTCGTCACAAGATCACAACCATGAGGCTAGAAACTGTCTTCCTAGATCATAAATGATGTGGTTCAGGTTGGTACCAAAATGATCGGAATTTGTCTAAAGATACACTCTGTCCACAATACTGCTGCTAATAATAAGTGAACAGTAGCAGAGGATGTTCTGCCTGTTTTCCTTCCTGACTTTAATTCTAGTTATTAGCAATGCCCACCATTAGCAGCTAACGGCTAAGTGTCTCCATTGAGGAAAATCATGGAGCCGTTTCATACAGATACATTCATCTAAAGGAGAGAGAGAGAGAGAGAGAGAGAGAGAGAGAGAGAGAGAGAGTTTGTGTGTGTCAGTATGAATCGTCCACTTTTTTTTTATTATCTCAAAACAATGAAAACTGTCTTCTATCTCTTTCTCTCTGTCCATCTCTCCGTCTCTCACACTCCATCTCTCCCACTGTCTCCATTTGCCTGTCTCTCTCTGTCCATCTCTCCTTCTGTCTGTCAATCTTTTTCTGTCTCTGTCAATCCTTCCCTGTCCTTCTGTCTCTTTCTGTCCTTCCCTGTCCTTCTGTCTCTCTCTGTCCTTCCCTGTCCTTCTGTCTCTCTCTGACCATCCCTGTCCTTCTGTCTTCTTCTGTCTCTCTCAGTCCATCCCTTTCCTTCTGTCTTCTTCTGTCTCTCTCTGTCCATCCCTGTCCTTCTGTCTCTCTCTGACCATCCCTGTCCTTCTGTCTCTCTCTGTCCATCTCTCCTTTTGTCTGTCAATCTTTTTCTGTCTCTGTCAATCCTTCCCTGTCCTTCTGTCTCTCTCTGTCCTTCCCTGTCCTTCTGTCTCTCTCTGTCCATCCCTGTCCTTCTGTCTTCTTCTGTCTCTCTCTGTCCATCCCTGTCCTTCTGTCTTCTTCTCTCTCTGTCAATCTCTTTCTGTCTGTCTCTGTCCATCCCTGTCCTTCTGTCTCTCTCTGTCAATCTCTTTGTCCTTCTGTCTCTCTCTGTCCATCTCTCATTCTCTCTCTCTCACTCCCTTTCACTCCATCTCTCCCACTGTCTCCATCTGCCTGTCTCTCTGTCAATCACTCTCTCTGTCTATCTCTCCTTCTGTCTGTCTCTTTCTCTGTCCATCTTTCCCACTGTCTTCATCTACCTCTCTCTCTATCTTCCTTCCTCTTTTTCCTCTCTACTTTCCTCTCTATCTCATTCTCCTTTTTTGTTTCTCTTTTCTGACTCTTTCACTTTTTCTTCTCCCATCTTTCTATTTATCTCTGTCTTCTGAATCTTTCTTGAATTTCTTTTTTTTTTCTTGCTTTTTCACTTTGTCCTCTTTTTTATGTTTTCCCTTAACTCTCTGTCCCCTCCTCTCCATTTATTATTTGCTCAGAATAGCCATCGGTACATTTCAGTAATATGATATAAAACAGTAGTTTCTAGTGTTGCTAATAAAATGTAATAACGTCTCTCTCTCTCTCTCTCTCTGTTTCTCTCTTTCTCTCTCTGTTTCTCTCTCTCTGTCTCTCTCTCTCTGTCTCTCTCTCTGTCTCTCTCTCTCTCTCTGTGTGTCTCTCGCTCTCCCTCTCTCTCTCTCTCTCTCTCTCTCTCTCTCTCTCTCTGTCTCTCTCTCTCTCTCTCCAGGGTTAATCGAGGTGGAGTTTGTTCAGAGGAGTCACAGTGCCCAGTGTATATAAGTCTAAAATGAGGAAGTGCTGAGAACCGGTATGATGCTTCTGTTTTTTCTGTCCACACATGCTGTGATAATCCCTCCAGACTGGGTTGATTCTGCTGTCCTGTATGTTTGGGATTAACTTTCTGTATGATTCTGCTAGTAATGTTTATACTAGATGTCCTCCACGTGTGAGATGTGATTAAGCTGCTACTATGGCATGAAGTATGACTGATGCAGTAGTGGAGTATCCTGTCACTATGTGTGGCTATGAATAGGACTTGGGAATTAATGCCATGGCATGTTTCTTTATTGGACTGATCTGACATATGAAGGGCCCTACCAAATTCACATCCATGAAAATCGTGTCACAGACCGTGAAATGAGGCTTTGCCTGTGAAATAGACCATTTACCATTTGGTTTATACCTTAAGTGTAGGGTCTGAAAATAGCATGTAGACATTATTTGATATTTTGGATTCATGTAGTTATGTGGGGTGAAATATTTGGGGGAGGAGGGGGAGTTTGGCAGGGCATGCAAGAATGGTGAGACTTTGACTCCAAAGCTGAAGTAATGCACTGTTGTTCCTGGGTTGACTGAGCTGTGCTTCGCTGAAATGTGATGCTACATCAGAGCTACTAGACGTCCTGAGAGATCTTCACTCACATATATGGACTCTTTACTGGACTAGTCAATTGATTCTGGATCCTGGACTGAGGAGATTTCCTGTGTGTAGTACACTGACAGTTTATAACTATTGTATCATATGTATGTATCTCCAGGTCTAACTAATGGTAGATGCATTAAGTTACAGTTAGTTACTGTAAATGTGGGTGTATATGAAGTTATACATAAATTATGTATCCACACCTGTTTTTCTCCACAGCTTTTACCACAGGTTCCACCATGACTCACACGGAACTCAGAGTTCCTCAAAATTTTATTGTACAAGTGAATGTGAATCATCACTAGTTGTCTCATCCAGTTAAGACAGAACAGAAGGTCTAAAATGTTTAACATTTGCATAGTTTGACATCCTATATATATATATATATTTATATCATTTTTTAATTTTTTGAAATACTGAATTGAAAGACCTTTGACATTTTCTTTTTTTTATTAAATTGCTTTTCATGGCAGGAAATGTTCTTTTATTATTGAATGAACTGAAGGAATCTTCTAATATCATGAAATAAGTGTCTTAAAGTGACTGCAGGCACCATGCTGACATTCCCCCAAGGTTAACTTTAGTCTTTTGTATGCACCAAAAACATTCACCAACTGGCCTTTAGCTCTAAAATTAAAAAAATGCAGTTTTTGCTACTAAGACTTTAAGCCTGATATATTAGTCCTAAAAGCCATGACTCCATATAGAAGAGCTTCAACTCTGAGATGATGGTGATGAGATGACAAGTTCCTCACTTAAGGTCCTTCCACAATATGGAGTGTTTTGAGTCATTGTCTTTCCGCATGAAGCACATTATAAATTCATTTCACTGGACAGCAAAATGGGCCCAAACCATGATACTTCCACCACCATGTTTCACAGATGAGTGAGGTTCTTATGCCGATGTGCTGTGTTGTCCTTTCTCCAGATCTAACACTTTTCATTTAAACCAAAAGTGGTCTCATTTAATTGAAAATCGGATGTTTTAGGTCAGGGGTGCCCAATTCTCATCCTGAAGAACCTAACCTTATCCATTTTGAGTCGGTGGACCCACTTGCAGGAACAAAACCAAAATTTCTGAAAAATTCTGCATAAACACTTAAATAAGCAGACACACATTTCTGAGAACGAGCCAGAGCAACTCGGACAGCTGCACATTTTTTTGGCAAAAATTATGAAAATGATAGTAATTCTGCACATACGATTGGTTGGAATACTAGCTGTGGAATGTGAACCGAACAAAGACCTCTCAGCTGAGGTGAACTGGAACATTAGACATTAGACCGGAGTGTATCACACCTATCTCATGAATATTCAATGTAGGGTTAGTGGCTGAGGAAAACAGAGTGTCACCTCACATTAGTTAAGCTTTAGAAATAAAACCACATACAATATATACAAACTGTAATGACCAGTGTGTAGCCACTATTCAGTTCACAGCTCAAAAGTCTTGGCTAGAAATGTTTAGTGTGTTTTTTCACATAAGTTTATAGCAAAAAAAAAAAGATTTATGACACTTACTATTGTTGCTGAGTCTGAGCTGAACGACATCCTGTGTAACACTTTGGCAACAAAATAAATTAGATGGGTGTAATAAAAAAAAAGTCAAGCTATATCAGACTACACCAGAGTGTCTTAAAAACTGTCAGACTCCAGGTGGTTAATCCACTCACCTGATTCAGGTAATGAAGACCTTCAGGGTGATCTCAGTCAGATTCAGGTGTGTTGGATCTGAACTGTCCAGGGTGATCAGTCTCCAGGATCAGGATTAGGTAACCCTGTTCATATTTATGCAGAAATGTTGAAAATTCATGTAATAAAATTTAAAAATGGCTTTTCCATAGTCCTTTAAGACCACTGAATCAGTTTATCCAGAATGATTTCTGCTGACTTACCTGTGGTTCCCTGTTCTCTTTTTGCCATCCTTCACTTTTAATAAAGGTCATGTCTGAATGAGCAGACTGAAAATACACTGGTGACCTTATTGACATGAAATGGTAATTACTGATGACTAAAGTAACATCTCATTGCTTGATTTTATTGCTTTGAATGTCTAAGGATGGAAGATTAAATATTGCTCTTAAATATTAAAAATAGTGTGCTGTGGAAATATGACTGAAAAGAAAGGTTGGAGATCTGATTTGTATTTACATTTCAGGTCCATTTTATTGATTCTGTTTTTTATATATCAGTTTAACCTTTAAAAGTCACAATTATTCCCAGTCTCTGCAAATGTAATCTTATCTGATTTACTTCTGAGTCATAGTTCATTGAAACAAGTGGAGAAATGTTGTTGAATTAGTGTTTATATATACAAGGGGGAAATATATATCCATCCATCCTTCCATCCATCCATCCTGTCTACACACCAATATGTCTATTCATATAACAATGTAGTTCTACATCCCATAATATTGATGACTATATTATGTATTTGCATTTAAAAGTAGAGAGAAACAGTAGTAACTCAACCACAAGGCTGCAAGGTTCTGAGCACTGACAGAAAGTAAAACCTGCTTTGTGATGCTTGTAGCATATTAGCTGCTAATGGTACATTAGCATAGCATGTTAGCTGGCTCAGGATCCAGAGACCACAAGTTCAGGTAACTGAGGCTGAAATTAGTTGTCAAAGTGATGAAACATAGAAATAAAACCTGCTTTGTGATGATTGTAGTTACACCAGATATCAAAAGTATCATTTTTTTCACAACTTCAGTCAATTCTATACTTTTATCCTTCAGGACTTAGTTCCGTTATTTGGGATCATATCCTAGTGTGTTTTAT
Source organism: Crenuchus spilurus (assembly GCA_036984385.1). Lineage (NCBI taxonomy): Eukaryota > Metazoa > Chordata > Actinopteri > Characiformes > Crenuchidae > Crenuchus > Crenuchus spilurus. The sequence continues at coordinate 20,108 of BRDA01054073.1, read as the reverse complement.
TATTTAGTTTTGAGCACTGTATGGATTACTGAGATTACATTTTACAAAAAAATAATCCACATGTTAATGTGTTTGTGTTCATCTTGATATAGAGTATTGTGATACTTGGTAATGGTATCAGTAACCTTACTAGCTGCTAAGTGTTTGTTCAGTTGATACTAGCTATGCTAATGTTAGCATGCTCCAGATCCCAGTGTCATTTGACGAGCTGGGTTCAGCTAACCGTTTAAATGACAGAAAAATACTGTGACAGTTAAACTTGGCTAAAATAAAATATTAAAATAAAATATTTTTTAAAAACAAAAAATTAGCACTTTGGTGTAAGTGCCGTCAAGTCAATTCTGAACATCCAGTCTTCTGTTTGAGTCTTAATGGTTCCTTCATGATTCCTCTGATTGTATCCATCCATCTTACTGCTGGTTCTCTTCCACTGTTCCAGCAGAACTGTCTTCTCGAGTGAGCTGGTTCTTCTTATGTGTCAAAAATACCATCATCAGTTTGGTTATGTGGGCTTGGTGATTTTGTCCAGGATCCATTTATTTGTTTACTTTGATGCCCAGTGTTCTCTCAAACATCTGAAACTCAACAAAGCAACCAGAACTGGTCACGTCATTTGATTTGATAGTGGAAAAGTTTATTTATTTTAATTTATTTCTAATTTTTTAGGACATCACAACAGCCGCGTTGGTCCTTAAATGCAATAGAGTATTTGTAAAAACAGAAACATTGAATGATGTTTCTTTATTCAGAGCTGTATCTAAGCAACATTCTATATTCAGTCTGAAATCCACTGTTGTCTCTTCCAGGAACGATCAAAGAACGTAACCCTGCTCTCTTTTCCTGGCTGCTCTAGTTCACCTTTACATTTGACATTCCTTCCTTCCTTAGCACATGTTCTGTCAGAGCTGGTGATTTAACACTATATGTGGTGATGTTTTCTGTAAAGTGTTGAGAGAAGTCTTCACAGAAGGTCCCAGCAGTGCCGAAAACAGGTGTTGAACATGATCACTAATGCATCTGTTGAGGGGTTTGACAAATTTTACTAATGCATGTTAGCGCTGCTAGACTTACAGCTCCAGGTCTAGACTAAAATAGACAAAACTTGGGGAAAAAAACTGATTAGATTAGATAAAACTTTATTAATCCCTTTGGGAGACTCCGTCAGGGAAATTCAGTACTGCCATCTAGTGGTCGGGAGCTTAAATCTGCAAGTCATATTGTTCTATGAATATCTTTGTGATTTTAAAGCTCAGAAAAATTATTCACACAACTCTTAGAGTCAGTAGAGTCTGATCTTTCCATTCAGTCTTACCTGGAGATTGTATTTGATGAACTTCTGGACGTCTGAGTTTATGAAATGGGGCTGAGATACCTCATCTGCCTCTCACTGACTCCAGTGTTTGAAACTGACCGGTAGACACTCAGGACATGAGAAAGGATTGACCCATCTGCTGCTCACTCTGTGTGATTGGTGGATGTGTGTGTCCATCTACATTCTGTGTGAAAGTGACCAGTGGAGATCACTTCAGACTGACCATGTCAGAAACCACTCGCACACCTCTCTGACTGACTATGTCTGCAGACTAGAGTCACCCGACTCACCTGAGAAATTTTCTGAAAGGCGACTTTCAAACATTTCTAGCCAAGACTTTTGAGCTGTGACCTGAATAGACAGATGTGTTGGCTACACACTGGTCATTACAGTTTGTAGATATTGTATGTGGTTTTATTTCTAAAGCTTAACTAATGTGAGGTGACACTCTGTTTTCCTCAGCCACTAACCCTACATTGAATATTCATGAGATAGGTGTGATACACTCCGGTCTAATGTCTAATGTTCCAGTTCACCTCAGCTGAGAGGTCTTTGTTCGGTTCACATTCCACAGCTGGTATTCCAACCAATCGTATGTGCAGAATTACTATCATTTTCATAATTTTTGCAAAAAAAATGTGCAGCTGTCCGAGTTGCTCTGGCTCGTTCTCAGAAATGTGTGTCTGCTTATTTTAGTGTTTATGCAGAATTTTTCAGAAATCAGAAATTTTCTCTGGCCTAAAATCAGGTTGTGTTGTGTAACCTCTGACTTAAGGTTTGAGCTCATTGCAAAAGTCTGATGAATTTCTGTTATCTGTCTTTCTGGACATTATTATAGTTCTTTAGAGAAAGAAACAAGCCACCATTTGATGCTGGAAGCTGTGTGGATGGTATGTTTTTGCTCCCAGGGGGCAGCAGAAGGTGATAGAGCCCTCGTTTGGAATGATTCCCCCTTTCGCCTGTGGCAAGAGCTCAAACTCATTAAAATTTCATCTCCGTCTCTCTTTAGCTCAGAAAAGCTGTGTTAGGTGTGACTTATTCTGATAAACTATTTGTTTGTGTTTGCTGTTAATCCTGGTCCCTGATGAGGGCTGCTGTGTTGTGGGGGGACTTGCTGTGGGTGGAAGTCGGCCGTAATGAGGACCAGGCCTTTTCTCTGTGGTATTGATCATAATCACAAATCTACTTCCTTTTCTTTCCTATGTGAACTGAATCACTGCATGCATAACTCAACAATGTATCATAATATGAATCATAGCTTTGGTCGTATAGATATGACTTGTTTTAAAGCTAAAATTCAAAAGGTTCGTGTTTTAGTGTTTTACACGTTGACACCAGTGATGATGCTGTTTTGTCGGTCACTGTTTTACAATCAAGCTATTAAAATATATTTAATGAGTCCGTAAGTCAGTCAACCATTCAGTCAGCCAGTGAGTCAGTGAATCAGTCGGTTAGTGAATCAGTCAGTCAGTGAATCAGTCGGGCAGTGAATCAGTCAGTCAGCCAGTGAGTCAGTGAATCAGTCGGGCAGTGAATCAGTCGGGCAGTGAATCAGTCGGTCGGTCAGTGAATCAGTTGGTCATTGAATCAGTCAGTCGGTCAGTCGTCAGTGAATCAGTCGGTTAGTGAATCAGTCAGTTGGTTAGTGAATCAGTCAGTTGGTTAGTGAATCAGTCAGTCGGTCAGTGAATCAGTCAGTCGGTCAGTGAATCAGTCAGTCATGAATCAGTCGGTCAGTCAGTCAGTGAATCAGTTGGTCATTGAATCAGTCAGTCAGTCAGTCAGTGAATCAGTCGGGCAGTGAATCAGTTGGTTAGTGAATCAGTCGGTCGGTCAGTGAATCAGTCGGTCAGTGAATCAGTCGGGCAGTGAATCAGTTGGTTAGTGAACCAGTCGGTCGGTCAGTGAATCAGTCAGTCAGTGAATCAGTCGGTCAGTCAGTCAGTGAATCAGTTGGTCATTGAATCAGTCAGTCGGTCAGTCGTCAGTGAATCAGTCAGTTAGTGAATCAGTCAGTTGGTCAGTGAATCAGTCAGTCATGAATCGGTCAGTCTGTCAGTGAATCAGTTGATCAGTGAATCAGTTGGTCAGTGAATCAGTGAATCAGTCGGTCAGTGAATCAGTCGGTCAGTGAATCAGTCGGTCAGTGAATCAGTTGGTCAGTGAATCAGTTGGTCATTGAATCAGTCAGTCGGTCAGTCGTCAGTGAATCAGTCGGTTAGTGAATCAGTCAGTTGGTTAGTGAGTCAGTCAGTCGGTTACTGAATCAGTCAGTCGGTCAGTGAATCAGTCAGTCATGAATCAGTCAGTGAATCAGTTGGTCAGTGAACCAGTCAGTTAGTCGGTCAGTGAATCAGTTGGTCATTGAATCAGTCAGTCAGTCAGTGAATCAGTCGGTCAGTGAATCAGTCGGGCAGTGAATCAGTTGGTTAGTGAACCAGTCGGTCGGTCAGTGAATCAGTCAGTCAGTGAATCAGTTGGTCAGTCAGTCAGTGAATCAGTTGGTCATTGAATCAGTCAGTCGGTCAGTCGTCAGTGAATCAGTCAGTTAGTGAATCAGTCAGTCGGTCAGTGAATCAGTCAGTCGGTTAGTGAATCAGTCAGTCGGTCAGTGAATCAGTCAGTCATGAATCAGTCGGTCAGTCAGTCAGTGAATCAGTTGGTCATTGCATCAGTCAGTCAGTCAGTCAGTCAGTGAATCAGTTGGTCATTGAATCAGTCAGTCGGTCAGTCAGTGAATCAGACGGTCAGTGAATCAGTCGGGCAGTGAATCAGTTGGTTAGTGAATCAGTCGGTCGGTCAGTGAATCAGTCAGTCAGTGAATCAGTCGGTCAGTCAGTCAGTGAATCAGTTGGTCATTGAATCAGTCAGTCAGTCAGTCGTCAGTGAATCAGTCAGTCAGTGAATCAGTCAGTTGGTTAGTGAATCAGTCAGTCGGTCAGTGAATCAGTCAGTCATGAATCAGTCAGTCTGTCAGTGAATCAGTTGGTCAGTGAATCAGTTGGTCAGTGAATCAGTCAGTCAGTGAATCAGTTGGTCAGTGAATCAGTCAGTCAGTGAATCAGTTGGTCAGTGAATCAGTCGGTCAGTGAATCAGTTGGTCAGTGAATCAGTCGGTCAGTGAATCAGTTGGTCAGTGAATCAGTCGGTCAGTGAATCAGTTGGTCAGTGAATCAGTTGGTCAGTGAATCAGTCGGTTACTCGGTCAGTGAATCAGTCAGTCAGTGAATCAGTCAGTCAGTGAATCAGTCAGTCAGTGAATCAGTTGGTCAGTGAATCAGTTGGTCAGTGAATCAGTTGGTCAGTGAATCAGTCGGTCAGTGAATCAGTCGGTTAGTCGGTCAGTGAATCAGTCAGTCAGTGAATCAGTTGGTCAGTGAATCAGTTGGTCAGTGAATCAGTCGGTTACTCGGTCAGTGAATCAGTCGGTTACTCGGTCAGTGAATCAGTCAGTCAGTGAATCAGTCAGTCAGTGAATCAGTCAGTCAGTGAATCAGTCAGTCAGTGAATCAGTTGGTCAGTGAATCAGTCGGTTAGTTGGTCAGTGAATCAGTCGGTTACTCGGTCAGTGAATCAGTCAGTCAGTGAATCAGTCGGTCAGTGATTGTAAATGTGTAGTACATTTAAGTCTCAACATGAAAGGATAAATTAGGCTAAAATAACTCAAATTTGAAGTAGTCTAGCAGAATTAAGTTTTTAATTAATGTGACTCTCTGACTCTCATCAGAAATATGAGAGATGCTCTTCCTGAAGTACCTTCAATGAGCTGCCGTTTGACTTTTGTGCCACTTTTTTCCATTTTTGATTAGAGTTGTCTCCATACTTGTGCTCATAATTACCTCCTCAGGTCTTTGACTCTGTACTGTAGAGATTCCTCACCGGCTCTGAAGCTGGAGCTCTTCCTTTGATGGCATGCAGATGAAGGGACGCGAGACTCGCTCGCTAATCCAGCCGTCACAGCTGATGGGCGTGAAGATGAGGATGTGAGCCGGATGCCCAGGGGAGTCCCAGTCTTTCTGACGAAAAAAGCAAATGAAGCTGCGCTGAGTGTGTCATCGCCTTTAAAGCAGCACAATGAGAACTTGAGCGTTAGCATTAGCACAAGAATAGAGTTAGCATTAGCACGAGTGCTGCCTGAATGAGGCTGAGGCAGGTCCATATCCGGTGGTGACATTATAAAGAACAGTGCAGGAAAAATACATCATTTTCACTAAATCTGAACAAAGAACGTCTGCCTTCGTCGTCTGCCAAAGTTTGCTTCTGTAGTTTTGCTATGAGGCTAATGTAGCTAACAGCTAGCTTACAACATTGCCTTCATCCTAATTTGGACTGCGTTTATGTAAATTTATATGAAGGAATTGCAGTTAAAATTTTGCACTTTTAAAAGGATATTGTGGTTTATTCAAGTTAGTGCTCATCCAACAAAATTGTGTTCTCTGAAAGCTCTGCTAACGTTCCATTTTGGTTGTGGGAACATTGCATTGGAATGTTCCTACACCAACAGTGACCCTGACCAGGATTAAGCTGGATGAATGGATGGATGTTCCCTCAACATGAATTTACAATGAATGTCTTCCTGAAGTTACACAAATGTTCCCAGAATGTCGCATTATCCTCATTTGCAACAACTTAACATTCCAATGATGTTGTATATGGATATTCTGAGAGCATTCAATATTATGGTCTATAATGGTCCATGTTTGATTTTGGGCATGATTTTGGCCAAAACTGGATTTAAAGCTTTGTCAAAGATTTGTAGCAGATCAAAGCTTCAGTCAACAACAAACTAAGATGTGTCTTCTATTTACAGCTTAATTTCTTCTTTTCCAAGATCCACATAAAATGGGAGGAGTCATATAAAAGCTGAAACTCTCTTGTCTCTTTAACTTGTTAATCTCTGACTATTCTAAACAAATAGAACTGAGCACGTTCTGTCCTTCTGTGCAGCCTGTAATAAATTATTTCTGGCAAAAGCTCCATTTTTAGTCTTCAGGGATAAATTGTGTTATTATATTACAAATAATGAAACACTTCTGATAATTCAAATGACTCTTATACACAGCGTAATCAGTGTTGCCAAATCCACTTATTATAAGCAACTTTGGGCTTGTTTTTTTCTAAAGTCGCTTGCAAATCTCTTGAGTCGTGGGTTGTGTTTTTTTGGACTGGTTTTTGAACGTGAAGTTGCTTATTTGGGCTTGGCTTTCTTTCCGAGTGAACCTCTTATCTCCCAGCTCCCAGCCTGCCACACATCAATCAGTGCTGTAGACGATCTTGGAGAACTCATTGGATCCACTTTGACGGACAATGAGATCAAAATACACCAAACTAAATGCACTTCATTAATAAATCATGGTGTTACATATGCAAAATTCACTTTAATTTTGATCAGAGCTTAAAAGACTTTAAGTTATTCAAAAAAGTTTTTCAAATAATTTATTAAATAATTTAAAGTTATTCAAAAACTTAAAGTAATAAATTAAAAGTGTTTAGCATAATTTTGGTGTTTATGTATAATGTCATAATAAATGTTTACCTTTATACTGTTTAAAAGCGGCCTCTGTTTTACAAAATGTGGTGGGTTGCCAGTTGGGCTTATTTTGGGCTTGTTTTCATAGAGCTGGTTGCTTGTTTATATCGCGAGATCTGGCAACACTGAACATAATTTTGCAGAGTGGAAGACTATTTGAGAACTTGACTTGTGTTACTTGTTAGCTGTGAAGTAGCCTCGTAGCTGTGGGCTAAAGCAGCTTTGCTTAAGAATCACATCCTCGGTGGTCACTTGTGTTTGGGATATGATTGAAATTTTAATATCACACTTTTAAGGAGATCCTTTTTCTGTTTTTGCACAACTCCCAACATGTGAAGGAGAATAGCTAGTGTGAGCCTTCAGGATAGAATTTTGACCTGTTGATTTAGATTTGTTGCCTTTCTTTGCTTTTCTGGATAAAAGTAGTTCAGAACCGTTGGATTTATTGGAAAAGATGAATGCGAGTTGACTGCTTGTCTGGTTGAAGGCCCTAAATGGTGCGCTCTTCTGCAATGTTAACATCGCAAACACTGGGTTCAGATGAAAGTGTTTGGTAGCTCTTTCTTATTGTATTCACTGACGGGCTATGAGCAACAGAACCGGAGGCACTTAATGCTAACTGGAGTGCCTTTACAGTGAGCTTTGGAAAAAAGTAATTAAACTTGAAGACAACAACAACAGGATGAGATGATTCAGACTTCCCCAGACTCACAAGCACTGGAATGAATCAAAATGGCTTCTTTACAGAAACATCACATCCTTATTCTATAAATACTTATGAGTGTATAATTATATACAGTTTGTTAGAAGTGTAGCATCACCATATTTTGTGATATTGACTCTTAAAAACACAGTGAGGTATTTTTATGGAATTGTTTACGTGTAAAGATTGGTGGTTAATTTTGTGGTGTTTAAACCCCCAACCATTAGATTCAGGAAACAGAAATTGACCTCCACATTTAACCCATTCGTGCACTGAAACACACACTAGTGAACACACTAGTCTGTGAGAACATGTGCCTGAAGCAGTGGGCAGCCCTATCCACTGCACCTTGGGAGCAGTTGAGGGTTAGGTGCCTTGCTCAAGAGCGCTTCAGTCATAACCTCCCCGGGATCAAACTGGCAACCTTCCGGTCAATAACACCAGATCCCTACCCACCAGGCAACAGCTGCCCTGATGGCAGTGCTGTAATCTTCAGCCATTACCCTCTTCCATGCAGTGGAAAGTGGAAAAGACTCACCACCGACATTTTTTCAAAAAGTTAGAAAAGGAAAAAAAAAAAAAAAGCATTCGCCACTTTCACAATTCCCAGAATGCACCGCGCAACCGGCAACATCCTGTTCACCATATTCTCTTGTTTATGTCTGTGTCAGCTACGCTAGTAGTGTAGCTTAGTATTGATAGCATGCAACACGATAGCTTGCAACAACGTGTTTACACTAAAAACCCACTGCATAAATTGAAAATACAAGTTGACACAACAAGATATGATGTTTAATATCCAAAGAAATATTATCTGCATATAGTTACAAAAGCTAGTACATATCACGTAAGTATTTACTTACCAAATAAAGTTGTAAACAGTGTATGTAGTGTAGCTGGCACAGACATAAACAAGAGAAAATGGTGAACCGGATTTTGCCGGTTGTGCGGTGCATTCTGGGAATTGTGAAAGTGGCGAATAAAGACCAAGTCGTTGGAACGGTGTCTATCTTGAAGACTGTTGGATGAGATGCAATAATAAAAATAATCATGATACAGCATAATAATATAAATCGCTATATAACAATAGAGTTGCTTTACGGCCATAATTGTATCTCCTATACAGTGATACGTATCATATCAACAGGTTCTTACCAACACAGCTCTGAAAACATGACTCTACATCTGATTCCTAAGCCATAGTGTTTTATATAGCAGGATGAGGCATGGCCTTGTGGTTAGGGACCCGTTCTTGCGACCAGAAGGTCACTGGTTTGATGCCCTAAAGTGCCCTTGAGCGCTCAACACCCAACGGGTCTCCGGGCACACTGAATAGGGCTGCCCACCACTTTGGGCACGTGTGCTGACTGCCTCCTAATGTGGCTGAATGTGTCACTGCACTGATGGGGTAAATATGGAGGTCAAATTCCTTGCAAGCACATTGGTCAATGACTTTTCTCACTTTTTCTCTAAAAGAGCCAGTGCTTGTAGTTCTGAATTCACACATACACACACCATGACACATTGACTAGTGAGCATCATGGTTCAGTGGAAGAAGAGCACAGCATTGTGGGAAAGGACAGATGCAGCTCCAGCAGTCCTGCTGCAGTGGAGAGATAGTGGAGTTTACACGCTGAGCACAAGCCCGGAAGGTGGCTCCTTGGGGAGGAAGGCCTTGGTGTGGATTTAAGACGATGTCCTGTGTTGAGTTAAGAAGGACAGATACAGTAGCTGCCTTCAGTGAGCCTCGCTCTGTTAATTAACAGCCTGCGAGCTCCCAGGCAGGATTTACTCAAATACTCATACAAGCATAAGGGCTGTCCCCCCTCCTCCTTTCACCCACTTTAGTCTTTCTCTCTCTCCGCTATGAGTTAACCCCATTTCAACACACCACCCCCCATCCCCCCGGCTCTCTCCTATGGCTCCATGTGCAGTGTTCCACGATCCTGGTGCATGTATTTCTTATGGAAATGTACTGCAAGGCGATTAGCCTTTCTTTTTCAGGACCTTGGAGAGATCCAGCTCCAGTATTCACATCTATATGTGCACTCAGCAATGAGCAGAAGCCTTTTTTGACATCAGTGTTTAAGAGCCCAAAGGGTAAAGAGCCTCTATTTTAAAGACTTATTTGTTTTACATCACATGCTGTCCGTGCATTTCTGCCTCTTGGTGATTCCTCTCATCTCTGACGAGGTTTTAATTCACACTCTGTGAGGCGCTGTAGTGTTGACGTTTCAGCTGCCTTTACTCCGTATCTTTTATTAGTCTTCTGCTTTCTTCCAAACGTCTCGCGTCGGATCCTCCACCACACCGAGGTCTTCAAACAGCATTAGAGTGCGCCGGCTCTTTTGAAAGGCAGATGAGATGCTCTCGCTGAGGAAGCTTCCTTTTCTCCATCATTACATCTGACCTACAAATGTGTGAGCTTGTGCATGTGAATCATGCTGGTGCTCATAGAAATGTGGTGATGGTGCCATTGTTAGAGCACTGTGGACTGATTTGGTTGTGTTCCGCTCACAGTCATGTGGAATGAATGTTGATTTGAGGCATTTCAACTGCGTCCACTGTTTTATATGGTTAATGTAGGTTTCTGGGGGCATCTTTCCAGGTTTGATGTGAGTCACTCTTAGTCTTATGTAGGTCTGTATTTCTAGTGTTCATGTTTGGAAGCATTTTGTCAATAATCTGATAGATCTGATAGTTATGTAGTCTCATTTACAAGTCGCGTTTCCATTGCAGTTTTGCGCAAAACTTTATCGATATTCTGTTTTGTCGTTAAAACAATTCGACAAAACAAGTTTCGCAATTGCGGTGTTTCCATTAAATGTGAAATACTTTTATAAAATCACATGTGAATATTTGTTCTGGCGATAAGTCATTATAAACATGGCGGCAGTGGATGTAAACACATACTTCAGCTTTATACATACTGCTACCACGGCACTAGTGCTCATCATCAGCCATCAGAGGAGACGGTGACTTATCGAGGCTTTGGAGCGACAAGTCCCTTATACTTGGGAGCGACTACGTATGTTCTTGAAAAAGGCTGGCATTTCTTTGCTGTTGTGAGACTAAAATATTTGTGATACCTCTGTCGCGAACTAAATGCAGAAAATACATGCCGCGTCATCTTCATCCTCTTACTTTCTGTTGTTTTCTTCTTCGTCGCCTTTTTCGCCAATAGAAACGTCCGGTTGTTGATCATGTGACTCCCTTGATGCGAAAAACGTCTGTTCGAGAGTTTCCATTACAATTTTGTGATATAAACCAATTTTGATACGACTGAAAAACCACCTCATCTCAGCGCAAAAGACTTTATTATTATTATTATTATTATTATTACTTATTATTGAAAAACGTGAGTTTTTTCGAAATTGTCGTGTTTCCATTAAGCACATTTTTATTCGCAATTCTAATTTGCGATATTTCATAGTCAATGGAAACGTGACTACAGGCACATCTTCAGGCAGTCTTATCTCTAAAGCAATGTTAGAGCTCCCCCTAGTGTTAGTTTCACTATTCCACCAGCAAAGACATGATCGATAAACCCGTCCTGTCATCTCAAGTCAACTGTTTATTGATTTATTTTGCATCTATTAAAATATGAATCCATCCATCCTTTATCATAGCTGCTTAGTCTAAGACCTTACACCCCATACTTACTCTCTCTCTCTTTCTCTCTCTACTCTCTACAGCAAAAATATCAAACAGCTACACTTCCCGTATTCTCTGATACAAAAGTCTTCTTTTAAATGTCGACTGCCTTGAGAAAAATGACTCAGAGGACTTTGTGTGATTAGCATAAATAATGTTTGAGATGTGAACTTAAAAACTTGCGAGGCTGAAAAGACTCCCTGGGCAAAGCTGTTATAGGCCAGACATCCACTACACGATTACTAAACAGAATCTATCAACCAAGTACTACACAAATTTAATGTTTAAAAGACAGAATGTGTCTATTGGGGGGGTCTCAGACCTTGTGTTCATCAAAAATGTTGATTTGGATTGTAAATCTGATATATAACACAATGTTCTAGAACATTGCCATTGGAGATGGTGAGCTGTTGTATATATTTATGTTCAACAATATCAAACACCATCACCTCACTTAGGTGAATAAACCACATTATCATTGCAAAAGAGGAGGATTATTGAATAGATAAGTATACTCACTACAATTGCTTCTTATGCGTTTAAAATCACTGAGATTTTCTCTTTACATTGCTTAGTGGTTCTGTACTCTTCTGTATTAGTTCCACTGTAAATGACCTGCATATAAACTCTTACACTGTAGTTGGACCCCAGGGTGATATTACAGAGGACAAGACATGTTATGTTAGAATGGTTGCCAGATTGTGCTCCACACTCATGAACTTGACCCTTTTTGCAGTGGAAGAATCTAATGACTGAAAATATCACAACACTGCCATCTAGTGTTTGGGGGTTTAGACGCAACATTAAAAAACTATTAATGTTTACATGTAAAATTATATCAAGCGGTAGTTCAAAAAGAGGTGGTGGCTGTATCACATGCAATGGATGAGGCGTGTGCATGTCTTCACCCTCCTAGAGTCAGGGACAATGCAAAGTGATGGGTAGAACAAGTAATGGGTTAGGTTAATTGGCGACAACCACATTGGGAAAGGGAGAAAATGATAAAAAAAATATTTTTAAAAAATCCATTCTGTGTTTTTTAGAATCAATATTATAAACATAATGTGATACTGAAAATGTAGTGTAAAATAAAGAGTGTAAAGACACACCGCTGACAGTTTTAATAAAATTAGATAAAAAAAAGTCTCACCTTGCTTACAGTATCGCAGTATATCACAACATGTATCACATCACCAGGTTCTTATATACACAGCTCGTTTATTAATATATCTTGAAATACTGAAAGACAGATGAATCAGTAGTGAAAGTTCTGCTTCCAGGAAAATTTAGGGCAGAAAAATGAGATTTTATAACATATAAACGTCCAGATCACATGAGAATTGGTAAATGTTCAAATGAAGAATGGGATTTCAGGGAAGTGGTTACTTTAAGATCTTGTCTGTTTCCGGTGAAGGTACCAGTGATGCTAATTCTGCAGTCGTTCCATCAGGAGCTGAACCACCCCCATCAAAAGCCCCCCAGCATTTGGCCCCCAGGCCTAGTCTACCAGTCCTGTTTTCACTACTGCGCCGTGTCTTTGCTTTGGAGTTAGACGAAATAGAGGAAATATGCTCTCTCTCTCTCTTTCTCTCTCTCTCTCTCTCTCTCTCTCTCTCTCTCTCTCTCTCTGTAGCCCACGCTTGGTGCAGGCTGAGTTGAATCATGGGATTGAGTGGGTGGGAAGTGTGTGCTGCGTTCCTCAGACACACACACTGACATATCATTTCATTTAGAATGTTTTATGGTCATAAGACAGTCTTGCCAAAGTCATGAAAGAAAGTGATCTATAATGCATGTCTTGTAGATTAATAAGGATGTCGTACACATAAAAGAGTCCTGAACTGCACTGAATTAAGTATAGAAATGATAAACAAAGCTTACAGAAATAGGGCAGCTGTTAAGGTAAGCGTGAGCCAGTTTTTAACATTCCTAGAGACAGATTTCAAACTCTGACAAGGGAATGAATTATTACTGGTGTGAAGGTTTTCATGAATGTCTATCTTGTTGAGGAGGAAATGTTTCATCTTCTGTTTTCCGTGGACCTCGGCATCTACATTAACCTGTTTAAACTTTGTCTTTAAATTTGACAGATTTATGAAGTAAAATTCTGCCTTTTTGGGTAAACAGATGTGATGTAATTCCTGAGACGTGCTCCACCTGCTCTGTTTCTTCTATAAAAGCTTTTATTGTCCGTTTTGATGTGTTCTGAATGATGTTGGTCCTGAGGAGAGGTTTCTTTTTCTCAGACATCACAGCCATCACACAGGTTTTATTTTTTGCTTCAGGCAGGATCCAATTGTGCCTCAATAAACTTCACTGCCCTTTGTATTTCCAAAGCATCCCTGCTTTCAGAACAAGACTGAAATATTGTAGCTCATGTGTTTGTGCGCGTTTTTATCATCTATTTCTTCAGTATCTGGTTATTAGTTTTGGTGGCTGGTCAGGGACTTGTGGCAATAACAGAATGGTGGGCAGATGGCTCAACACTGAGGGTCAGTCTTTTCTCTCGGCAACTCATTTAGACCTCTAGTCAGTCTATTCTGGCAGCTAAATCACAGTGTGGCATAAATCACAAGTTGCTGTTGCTTTAACCCTTCAAACAAAGAAATGTTTTAATATCTTGCAAAAATCAATCCTCACCTGCTTATCCAGGGCATGGGGTAGCAACCCAAGTAAAGTAGACCTCTCCTCGACCACCTTTTCGAGCTCATATGGGAGAATTCCAAGGCCATCTGATATATAGTCTCTCCAGCTGTCCTGGGTCTTCCCCAGGTTCTGGACATACCTGGACCACCTCACCATGGAGGCATCAAGGAGGCATCATAACCAGGTGCCTGAGCCACCTCAACAAGTTCATCATGATATGGATGAACTCCTCTCTGTCTCTAAGGAAGAGCCTGGACATCCTGCGGAGAGAAAACTCATTTCAGCAGCTTCCTCCATTCCTTCCTATTCCTCATTCCTTCAGCAGTATCCTCAACTACTGAAGCTTTAGGAACATCCAGAAAAATTTTTTAGTAATATTCTTCTCACTTCACAGCGTAAACTTAAACTTAATTAATGAAAAAATAGTCATTTTGCAGCGTTTCTATTGGTTCATTCATCATCAAATGTTTATAAACAGTAAAAGGCACTACCGGTTGGCTCAAATGATGTAGGAAAGAAAATAGGAGATAGTGCACATACATGCCATGTTCACATGAGAGCAACACTATGCTGGTCTGCTTGTAATGTCACTGCATTATTTGTATATTATATCTACTGCATCATTATGTCACAGCTGCTAACAGTGAAGCCAGCAGTGTTGTCACATTGCCAGGATTTTGAAATCTATAGTATAGTAATATAATACTACACACCACAATGAGACTCTGGCTATAAATTAAAAACACACGTCATCGTCTTTAAGGCCAAATGTTTATTTGATGGAACATATTTTTACGGCTTAACGTGTTTGTTCTTTGTTGAACATTTCAATTGTGAGCACAATAGAGTAGAACATAAAATACAGTTTCTTGTTGGTGTCAAGATTGATAAGTTTCGGATGCTTTCCATCCTTGGTGCAACTCTAGACACCACACTTTTAGGAGATGAAGGGGCTAACACAGATCAACTCAAAATGGCAGCCAATTATATATCAAATACAGCCCAGATAAGGCACTTATGGGTCAGTAATGGCATTGATGAGTAATTTGACCCAAACTGGCCTGGGAGTAGTCGTATAATGTTTATGGATTGTCATGGTAATACAACTCTGGGCCACATTTGGCACAAATATAACCTAGCATGTGAAATGTTTGAATTCCATTTCTGTTTAGGGACAAAACTGGTCGAATTGTAACCAGCCAACAGCATCATCCCTGAGTTTATTTGTATATTTTGTCTGTGTTTTCATCATTTAACAGCAGTATTTGGGCTGATGAAATATGTAACTGTGGGGGAGAGCTGGTCTATCACTTGTTTGCTATCAGGGTATGTTCTGTAGTTTTGCTGTTGGGCTTGTTTCGGGCTAATTATTGTTGTGTATGTGTTTTTGGATCCCTGTTGTCTTTGTTGTCGTGTCTTTAGCTGATTGAACTAGGCCATTGATTGGCCTGAGTGAATCTTGCTGTGGCCTCTGGCCTTGCAAGTCTGCCCCTAATCAGGGCTTGATTGAAAGCAGGAATGGCAAAACAGCATGAACGTGAGCCTGAGACAGCACGACGTTCTTCAGGATGTGCCAGTAATCAATGGATGGTGTAGCAGCGCACAGAGACGGATGTTGTCTTACAACCCCTTCATTTAATTTTGGCTGCCTGTACAGAGTTCTGCAAGGATTTCAAAGCACAGATTGTTAATGATGATTGTAGATGACCTTGGAGGAGTGAGGAACATTATTTTTGTTACACGTTATTTTTTACACAAATACAGTGGAACCTTGACTTACGAGTTTTATTTGTTCAGTAAAAAAAAGCTTGTAACTCAGTTTGCTCGTATATCACCTAAAATTTGCCCATTAAAATTAATTGAAATGCTATTAATCTGTTCCAGCCCCCCAAAAACAAAACCATTTTTTGTGTTTTTAAATAAGAAAAAATACTTTATAATGAACTAATAATTTATAAAAAATAATATATAATAAGAGACCCATAGTTAAAATAAGCAAATAAATAAAATTGGTTGGTCTTGGTTGACTACGTTTGGTAGAAACTTAAAAATTTGGTACATTTGATTTGGGAAAAGGGGCCCTTATGTCTTCAAAACCAAACACCGGAGGCGCGGTGAGAAAATCTCAATTCAGCTGATCTCAAGATTTGAGGACTGGCACGTTGTAAGTGTTGCGAAATCGGAGAGAGAAGACATGAGCTAACGCATCGGCGCTAGAATGGGTGCGCTCGCAATGTTCTTACACGTAACTCTGTTTGCTTCAGGCTACACCATTCACTGCAATACAGACCACCACCCTCATGATTCTGATCTTCTAAGACGTAGCAGTCAAAGTTCACTCTGAGGGGTAATGTATATATGTCAGATTGGAAAAGGAGAAAAGGATGAGAGTTGGTTATTGAATTGCTCTTTAATGATTTAAATTGGTACTTGGTAGGTTTTCCTCCGTATTTACTTATATATGTATTTCTTTCCTATTTTCCCATGTCTGAGTGCTGAGTGTGGATATTAGCAGGGTGTATTCTTTTAAATATTCATAAGCTGGCCTCCTTTTCCGGAGGGTTAGATTCTGCTACTCAGCAGTAGAGAGAGAGGGAGAGAGAGCAAGGTTCTTGGGTTGTAGTCAAATGAAGACTTCAAAGAAGGAAGAATCAATAGAGAGATAAAGAACTGTGGCCGTAAGTCTTGTGGGAAGCTGCTGTGGCTTCTGAGATCCCTACACATGTACTGTATGTAGCTGAGCTGTATCGCTGGGGGGCTTTTGCTGCAACAATGCGCCTCTCTGGCAGTCGGCGGGGGTCTGTGTGCACGGCTGGTTTAAATGTTTTGTAGCAGGGCTGCTGCAATTTGTATTAAAGCCATCTGTTTCCATGGTGACGTTCGCCCCACGTCTTCCCGAGATATTTCTGGAACTTATTTGTGCACAAACACGGAAGTCTGTGAGCTCACAAATCCACACTTACAAGCACTCTGTGTTCTCGAGTACAAAATGCTTCTCTGAGGCCGAGGGGATGCTTGATGCTGATGCTGTACAAGAGGATTCAGCCATAATGTGATGCAGCATTCAGTACAGAGGAATACAGGTGGTGGTTCTCACCTTCACCTCTCAGGTTTGAGTCCCTATCTGGGTGGAGTTTCCATGTTTACATCCTCCCACATGGTCAGGTGACTTGGTATTGAAGTGCTCTCTTAAAGAGATGGTTCTTTCATATAAATATTCTTGTTTAACACACCAGCCTAAGGCTTATTCATGTCTACATCCTACAAAGATGGATGGTACCTGTTTGTATGTAGTTTGCAAAATGCTACATGTTAGCTTGCTATATTTAGCTACATTAGCCTCTTAGCTCCAGTGAATTAAAGCAGTGAACTGGAGCCACTAAACACATTTGTGAAGATCTTTTTACCACAGAAAGGACTGCGTACATTAGGAGATGTCGTCCTAGAGAATATATACAGAAGCTGAGCTGTGGTTGGAGGCACAAAGCTATAAAAATAGAGCAGCTGTCATGCATGAGCAGCACTTTTGGATCTGCAGAGCTTGTTTCAAAACTGAGTCTGTGTAGCGTCTGTATAGTCGTTCAGATTTGAGCACAGAATCATACTGAACTGTGGCACAGACCAGATCTCCTCTGGGAGGAGAGAAAAGCCACAAATCAGATCAAGCTGACAGCCAAAGTCATCTGAGAGCTTCAGGACCAAGTATTTTGTGATGGCTGACGCTCGCTCTCCTCTCTCTCTCGCTCTGTATCTCTTTATCTCCCTCCATCTCTCTCTCTTCCCATCTCTTTCTTCTCTCTCCATCTCATTCTCTCTCACTTTGTCTCCTATCTGTCTCTCATGCAGACATCCTCTCTTATTCCGTCTTTGTCTTTCTCTCATTGTCTCGGTCCTTCTTTCTTTCTCTCTCACTTTCTCTTCTCTCTCACTTTCTCACATCTCTCATTCTGTTTTTCTCCTTTCACTTTTTCTCATTTTCTGTCTACCCTCTCTCCAACACACATTCTCTCTTTCCTCCCTTTTGCTTTTTCTCCTCTCTTTCTCTTTCCTGTCTCCTTGCATTTCTCCTTCTCTATCACACACACTCTGTTTCTCTCCTCTTTCTCCATTTCTTTTATCTCTGTGTCTCCCCCCATGTCTCATTCTCTCACATTCTCTCATTCTCTCTCTCTCATGCAGACTTGTACTGTCATGCATTCCCTCTTTCTTTCCTCTCTCTTTCTTTCTTCTTCTATTTCTCCTCTCTCTCTCTTTCTCTGATGTGTGCGTGGGAAGGTATCTATTCAAGTTTCATTTATTTTTGGCTCACAGGAAGTCTCAGCAAACAAAGCCTCTTGAGTCACCAAAATGTACAAAAGGGGCCGCACATCCATTCAGAGACTGTGCTGGCACCAACGCCACTGCTGGCACGCCAGCCAATTACAGGCCGAGAGAGAAACGGCACCCTCAAAAACGTCTTTTCTCTCTGCTTATCCTAAGAAATCACCGAGACGTGGTGGTAGATGCTTTTCAGTGAGAAGTCTCTGTGTCTTCTCTGTCTTTAATTTCCTTTTTAATTACTTATTCTCAGACCTGACAGCAGGTCCAGCATCTATTCTTCCATTCAGAGCTTCTTTACTTTCTTCTTTTCTAAGATCCACACAAAAGGGGAGGAGTCATATAAAAGCTGAAACTCTTCTTTCTACTCAACGTGTTCATTTCTGACTGTTCTGAGCTGGTAATTAAAAATTCTGCTTCTAATAAACCATGTGTCACATCTTCAGTTACAGTAAGTGAGGGTTTTTACCAGAACAAACAGAACTGAGCACTCAGGTTCTGTCCTGCTGAACGGTGCCCTCTTGTGGCAGTTATAATATTAACCTACATAAAGTCCCTTCAGTGCTGTGCAGTTTGAAATTAATGTGAGATCAAAAATCTACAAGCTTTTACACGTTTACCCATTTAAAGTGTTCTTTTACTAAAAAAATCAACATTTTGTTTTTGTAGGTGCAGTTCAAATTATATTATCTTACTAAAAATTGTGATGTCACTATTAACCTAATAATCAGACTCATTTTTAGCCATTTGTTGCTCTAGGCTCCTCTGACGTGTGCTTAATCCTCCTGCAAATCATGATGTTACAGCTTGCTTGTTAAGGCAATAGCCGCTGATATTTTGATCGTTTTTTGACTCGAGCTAATCAGAAGTAATGTGTTTGTCCGCTGAGATAATCTTGTTAACTCTAAATAAATGTCAAGTGATTATTAAATTACTGAGCAAATGAAATTACACCCTCTTATCCTCCACATCTGTTAATCATCAATCATGTGCTGCCCAGTTTCCATGATCAATATCACAGAGACTCGTGTCTTTTAGCCTCTTTGTGTTTGAGGTCGCGTTCATTTACATACGTTTTCAGGACGAAAATGTTGACATTTTATTAAATCCAGAAAAAAAAGCTACAGCATGTAACAAATATTCCAGTGTGACATTATTATTATTATTATTATTATTATTATTATTATTATTTGTTATTATTATTATTTGTTATTATTGTTGTTGATATTATCATTATTATTATTATTATTATTATTATTATTATTATTATTATTATTTTAGTATTGTTATTATTATTGTGTATGTGTGTGTGTGTGTGTGTGTGTATGTGTGTGTGTGTGGCATTGGACATTGGATAGAAACAAAGTGTTTTGGGGGTTGGACGTGTATGTTAGAATGCTTCCCACCTGTCTGTTAGTGATAAATGGGAAACTGGGGAAAATCCATACTTTCATTCACCTCTGTGTGTGTGTGTTGAAGGCCTTAGGCATGTTCTAAGCCCCTCAGCCAAATGGAGACTGGAAGGCAGCAACGGGAGCATAAAAGAAAGGGAAGAATGGATAGATGGATGGAAGGTTTGATGGATATATAGATAGAGGGCTGGATGGAGTGTCTGCTCGTTAAGGACTGCCCGGGTCATGGACTTCTCCCTGGAGTTTAGCAACACTAGTCTAAATTGAAGCAATGATTGATAACCCCTCTCTGATGTGAGGAGGGCGAGAGACATTGTATTTGTGTGCTCGCTCACTCCCCCACTCCCGCTGCAATTGGACACACTCTGGATGGAGTGAGCCTGAGATGTTCCTGCTCTGAACCAGCTGCTAATTAGCTGATTGACCTGTCCATGCTCCGCCCACAAATGTGTTTGTTACACTTTTGCAGAGTTGGACAGAATGGGACGTAGACAGAGAAATGAATGGACTACAGTCTGTAAAGTGCACCTGTAT
>BRDA01054066.1:0-15443 GCA_036984385.1 Crenuchus spilurus | reverse complement strand
TTGCCCGCTGAGTTGAATCAGGTGTGTTTGATCAGGTAGATCACCAAACTGTGCAGGAAACCGGCCCTCCAGGACTGGAGTTGCCTACCCCTGGTGTAGGGTCTAGGGAGCATGTCGTAGGGCGAGTTTTGTTTTGGTATTCGGCCTCAGCCGCTCGCTCGGCTCGGCTTGTGTGTGTGTTTGTGTGAATACGCACATGCAAGCCTATAGCATGATTCCTGCTCTATTATTTTATATAAATATTTTTTTTTCCTTTGTGGAAAGAGGACTTACTCTCACTAAAACTGAGGGACACTCTCTGTGACACTGAATGTGTGATGACGCGCTGATTTGCATGACAAGCGCAGCAGAGCAGCAGACAAAGGCTGTTAATGGCTCCAGCATTCCAGCGCGGGGGAGAGAGACGATGAAAATTTTCATCAGGTTGGGAATTCTAGTTAAGTGAGCACTAGATTAAAACACTCATAGCTCTTGTATTGTGTATAATTGTGTATATTTTCTTCTTTCTAGGTATTAGTGATGGTTTTGTTCTAACAGTGTCTGAACTGAAGAGCAGTTTGGACTCTAATGTGCTGGTTTTTACCGTTGTGTAAAAAAGTTAAATCTTAAACAAATATAGGAAGTAAACAGGAACTTGACTCATTTCCCACTCACTGTCCATGTATCGTTGGTTTCTACCTTCACGACTTCATCATTCAACAGACGCACAAATGAAATGGAAATAAAATCAGAGAATAGGAGCTTGACCCAGTCATCTCCCACTCACTGTCCATGTAGCTGCGTTTTGCTTGTATAGTTAGAAACCAGCTCTTCTGTTAATGCACAATTTGTGTTAGTCATCCTCTAGTACATCAGCGATCGATATCTGAGCAGAGCTGCTCTTCTCTGGATGTTTTTGAATGGGGGCAGAGAAGGGGCTGATCAATTTTACACGATAACAGATGGACTACGGTAAACAGTCAAAGTAAAACTTCTCTTACTACTAACACATTCTCTGAACGCTTTATGGATCCTGCTGGTAAACTCTCCATTCGTGAGTGGTTGGAAGTGCATAATACCACGAAAGTTATGACTACCCTCAGCTGCCCTAAATATTGAACAGATTCATGGCCAAACTGTTTAAACCTGTAAGCCTAATGCTAAGCTCGTTTTAGCAGATGTTCCTCTTACCCTGGTGAATCGTTATAAAAAGACATGTCAAGAGCAGAAGTGAGATGTTCTTGGGTAGTAATGGCTGCAGGAACATCTGCTTTTTAATGGTCATTTGAGATCTCTCCAACTGCAGAAAACAGGTGATACTGCAGCAGCAAATGTTCTCCAGAACACTAAGACAGTAAAGGGTAATGGTGGACAAAATGAGAAGATGATACAATGTTTTCTTGATGGTCATGAGTGATGTAAGGATTTTATTATAGCTAGACTATTAAAAACTCAACATTTTTAATGAATGGATTCTTCAGTGAACTATAAGACTTATAGCACACAGTAAATTCAGTTTACAAGCTGTATTGACAGGAAATAAGTCTGCACTTTACTGTAGTGCACTGGTAATGTTGGGCATAATACTTGTTCAAAATGTATTCAGCAGCATATTCAGTTACAGCCAATATAAAGTAATGTATTCAGAAAACTTGTAAAACTTTCAGAATCTCTACAGATGTAAAACAGCTGTGCTGTATCATTCTTTTTGTAACATTTCTGGGAGTTGCATTTGTTAACTGCCTTCTGCATATTAACATGAATAACACAAATCAATGTGAATGTTATTAACATATAGTTATTTTTTTCTTATTGTTTTGATGTTGATTTTATTTTAGACAAAAAAAAAATATATACTACTTTTAACTACTCATGTTGTTTCACGACTTAAAGTTACCTCAAGATGTTTCTTTAAATGAGAGTTTTTTATTACTGAATAGCCAGTATCATGATTAGTTAAAGTTTTTATTGTCATTTCAGTTCTATACAGTACAGTACATACTGAAACAATGCTCCTCCAGGACCAGCTACAACACAGAACACAAATGCACTGATAACATACAATAAACATGCAGTGGTACAGATCCTCTGACTAGACTGAGACACATTATACAGGGTTCGTACAGGTGCTTGAAATCATGGAAAATGCTTGAATTTCAATGTTCTGTTTTCCAGGCCTGGAAAGTGCTGGAATTTTGGAGAAAGTGCTTAAAAATGCTTGAAATTCTAACTGCTTTTACTTTACAATAAATAACTATCTGATTAAATAAGTTCACTTACAGAAAAAATTGCAGAGCGTAAAATAAAAAAAGTTTCGCTCGCACCTCTACGTATGGCTGGATATTTTTACTGGACCTGGCAACCCTGGCCGTTGATAATAGCAGTAACATGATGGGAGGCTGCGTTAGCTAGCCTGCTAGTGTATGTATGCGCACCGCCAGCTGGTGGTTTTGCAGGCTTATTTTTACGAAGCATGGTGTGTGATTAACATGTGGTAACGCTAGTTTTGCATGCCAGTTACAGCACGACCATTAACAGCATACGCAGTGAACATAACAAACATTGTTTAGCATCTATTAACATTACTCTGCAAAACGTACCACTGCATTTAGCCAACGTGAGTAAATCAGAGTACAGTGTACAGTTACAGAGTCATCAGCCGGTTTTCTCTACTACAGTAGACAAATGTACAGAACTCTGAAAAAGTATTAATTCCCCTTTAACTTTTCCACACGTTACACCTACAAACTTCACTGTATTTTTTAGGATTTAGTGTAGTAGTGTAGTAGGTCAATGCAAAGTAGCAAGTAACTGTGAACTGAGAGGAATTTATAGACATTTTTCCGCAATTTTTAAATACATACAAATCTGAAAAGTGTATTGTGCATTAGTATTCAGCCCTCTGTACTCTGATACCCCTAAATGACATCCAGTGTCACCTGTTTGCAAGGGACTGTACATACATCTTGGCATAAGAGAAGTAAATGACTTTAAAGGAGAACTCTGGTGAGAAATGGGCTTTGGGTGTAGTGAAACATGATAACAAGTACAAACTTAAGTAGCCCACCTCTGTTCACTCCCAGCATTACAAAATACAGGGCTTTTAGCCAGTGCTCCCAACAGGCCAACAATGCTAGTGATAGAGGCATAGCGTTTGTACTTATGTTTTACTACACTCCAAGTCTAACACCTTAATCTTAATGATAAATGTACTGAGAATAAACATTGTAAATAACACTTTCCTCCTGTTTTTAATTATATTTAGGAAAGAGCCATCAAAATCTGATGAAAAGACATAAACATAATACCATCTCTTGCAGTGTGACAAAAAGCAAAACAATAATTTTGAGTACATGTATGTATAAATGCTCTCAACTCACCCCCAAATTTGACATGCTACAGTAACTGCTCAATCAAATGAATAAAATAAACATGCGGTGAAGAACATTGGTATTTAAATTGTGTGAAATGGACACCAATAAATCCATCATTCCTGGTATTTACTTTATTTATTTTATTTATTTATTTTACTTATTTATAAGTATTTTTTTTCTCAGTAGCATAGTCGCTGTGAAGTGTGGAGAATAGTTTTGTGATATATTGATTATCACTGAATTGCAGTTTTGAGATATCACCGTTATTATTTTACCACAGCTGAAAGGTGCTGGAAAAACTTGAAAATGGGCCTTGAAAGTGCTTGAAAAGTGCTTGAATTTTACATTGTAAAAGGTGTATGAACCCTGATTATAGGACAGGGCAAATCTAATGATGGTCAGTACACAGTATTATGCAAATGTGCATTTATTGCAATAATAATGGACAATATATAGTGATATTTAGTCCCTGAAAGTCAGACTGTGTGTATTAAGGAGTCTGACAGCCTGAGGGATGATGCTGTTGGACAGTCTAGCAGTGAGGGTCTGAATGCAGTATCTTCTACTAGAGGGCAGCAGAATGAAGAGAGCATGTGATGTATGTGATGGGTCCACAACAATGCTGAGAGCTTTCTGGATGCAGTGCTTGTTGTAAATGTGAGAGAGACCCCAGTGATCTTCTCAGACATCCTCACTATATGCTTGAGAGTCTTGCAGTCAGAAGCAGAGCAATTCCCAAACCAGACAGTGATGCAGCTGTTCAGGATGCTCTCTACAGTTCTCTGTATAATTTGGTGAGGATGTGAGGTGGCAGATGAGCTTTCCTCAGTCTTCTCAGTAAGTAGAGCATTATCAGCTAAGTGCCAGTGCAGAAAGAGAGTCTAGAGGGGCGGAGGGTGGTTTTCCTTGGTCAACATTTACACCAGGATAATAGAGTAAAAACGTTACTTTCACTTTCAAAAAAATATTAAAAGATTCACGGCAGGAGCCCAAAAATTGCCACCACTGATGGCGCCCTTGGAAACAGTGTCATTTGCGTACCTCTGCCTCTGGGTTGGGTTGCCAGATACCACAACACATATACCACAAACTGAGAAACATTAATGGAGAGTTGCCAGGTATGTATTCCATTACATTGCAGTCCTGTGTGTTGTTTCTATGGCAAAATTTTTGTCATCACAACTGACATAAACCTAAAAAAAAAAACATAAAGGCCTATTTTAATATGTGTCATCTGTCATAAAGCCTGTTTCTGGCAAATGTGTATTGATAAAAGAAAAGGTATAAAATTTGTGTAGATTTACATCAGTTGTCAATTATGTAGGTGTCATGTAGCCTTCTGAACAGAACTCTTCATAAAACAAGACCACAAACATTTAATCACATTCAAATCAAACTAAAATACACTCTAATCTACTTAAGAACACAAATCTCATATCCGAGTCAGAACTTACTTTCCCAAAATAAATTCTCTGCTTGTAAGAAATCATTAATAAAAAAAATCACCACTTGCTTTTATTATCACTGATGGTAACTACGGCTGCTATGGGCAGACCACAGCTCTTTTAGTGTCTTGATAAATCAGTCTGTACTGGAAGAAAAACCTTGCAAATATATTTGCACATTAATTCACATTAATACCACATTAACTGCAGCAATGCCCTGCTTTCCAAATCTCTGATTCTTCTCTTGATTGCAGATGAACTGAGCTGTGCTGATTATAGCACCTGTGTGCTTTTCTGGAACATGTATAATACAAATTCTCCTCTGGAAGCCATAATGATCATTGCCAACCCCAGAGGAGAGCAGCATAGCAAAATCAAATTGCTGATTAGCACATCAAACGCTGGGCGAAGACTGAGGCTGAACTGGGTGAAATTAAGGAGTGCGTGTGTTGAAGGAGCAGCAACACGTAATGAGGGAGAAGCAGGTACACTAAGCTCAACTTCAGGTGTTTTGTTTGGTAACACATACACAACAACAGCTAATTACCAAATTCAGCTACTTTAAAGTGCACTTGTTGAGGTCACATACCAACAGAATGGCATGTTCTGGATCAGCACATCATGCAACAAGGTCATCACGCCTAGTTTAAAGCCCCTCAGCACTGGGCTGTGATCCATCTCTGTGATGGAAACCTTTGGGAGAATCATCCATCATGAGTACATGTACATAAAGTATACATTTACATAATACGATACGATAAGGGCAGAAAACCAGATTTTGTCAGTAATCTAATCAATGCGTTTACATGCACTTGAGTAATCTGATATGAGTCAGGCAGTAATCAGATTTCTGCTTTGCAAGCAGCCAATAAACTCACAGAATAAGACATGACAAACTGAAAAACCAGCAGAAATCACAAACCTTGTGCTTCAGCTTTAAAATAAATAAATAAACAAGTCACTTTACCTGGAAATGTGAAGCTACATCATCAGTTTCACACGTTTTGGTACAATCTCTCAGGTGCTGTATTAAATGCTACTTGCTTATTTTCATCACCACTGTCTGTGCACACACTGAGAAAAAACTGAATAAGAGTATAAATTAGGGTGACCAGACGTCCTCTTTTACCCGGACATGTCCTCTATTTGAGACTTAAAAAACAGTCCGGGCAGAATTTCATAAACGTCCGGGATTTTGTTTAATTAGAGCTTACATCAAATTTTGAGAAGCATTTGGTTCACAAACTAGTCTGGCCCCCTCCCTCCTTACTCTGTTCAGTTCACTAGAGTGAGAAGGGGGCGTGGTGAATTAGATTAAAACTATCTGATTGGGCGGTCTGACTGTAGAGCCACTGTTATTGGTTGATAGCCTTCTCTGTACTGGTCCACTGCTCTTCCATTTTGTGTGTTGTGTGTGTGTGTGTGTGTGTTAAAAACATCTCTGAGGTGATAAAGGCAGACAAGAATGACCGGGCCAATAGAATTCGATAAGCATTAAAGTTTGTTTCCATTTCGCATCTATACAGCTTGACAGTGAGTTCAGAAGTCTAATAGTGCTAATTGTAAGCTCCTCCTCACCAGCCCCGCCAAAATGCACTGTTGTGTTTAAGACAAGCATGTGATTGGGGGAGAGCGTAGTGGGCCCGGGCAAGAGAGCAAGTCACTGTGTGCTCATCTGTTTGTGTGAGAAGGAGGAGGAGGGGGGGCTCTCTCTTTGTGTGTGTGTGTGTCAGCCTGAGTGCTAGCCATTAGCCTGTTAGCTTGGCTCTCTAGCCTGTTGTTATTTTGGAGTGGCTGCGGCCGACAGAAATCATTGTAAGATTCAACAATAAAGTGACGACTGTAAATGTCTTTCTCGTCCATCCTTTCAACAACTCCAACCAGACGCTACAATAATACGTTCTGGCAATAAACAATTTAATATATTAAATAGTAACACTTCATGTATTTAGTCTGATGTTTTCATAAAGATGTTGTTTAAAAACTATGACAGTGTTAGAAAATGTAATATCGTGATAATTATCAAGATTGACCAATATAGAAAAAATGATCATGATAAAATGTTTGGCCATGTCGCCAAAAAGGCACATAACTCCCAGTTGCTTCCCCAAGCGCCATGGAGAGGTCAAATTCTGAATCTAATCTCAAAGGAAACAGGGAAGCTTCTCACTTCCAGTGTGGAAAAGCAAACTGCTTCAGAGCTGATTGGACAGGAAGAAAAGCTCTCTCTCTCTCTCTCTCTCTCTCTCTCTCTCTCTCTCTCTCTCTCTCTCTCTACATCTACATATGTATTTATCCATCTCTCTTTTTCTAGTCTGGTCCTATTGCTCACCTCCGTCCAACCAGCAGACCTATGTGGCTGAATTATTCAGACCAAGGAGCCTCTTTAAAAGAGAAAGAAAAAAGAACAGAAAGTGAATGTCGAGATGTTGAGGAACATATTAATATTTAAACAGGGCCACTAACTCGGCTTCATCTGGACTCAATTTATTTATTTGATTAGCTCCAGCCACGGCCAAAACAGCAGCATGTAGAATATGCAAATAAGCACACAGCCTCTCCCTCTCGCTTTCTCTCCCTCACTCTTTCTCTCTTTCTCTCCCTACTTTTCTGTCTGAATAAACTTATTTACTGTCTCATATTTTCTTTGTAATATCCTCCTTCCCTCTCTCTCTCTCTCTCTCTCTCTCTCTCTCTCTCTCTCTCACTCTCTCTCTCTCTCTCTCTCTCTCTCTCTAATTCATTACTGCTACTGTGTCCAGCAGTTCAAAGTGACCGGCTTTGCTCTGCACCCCACCAAAAAAAGCTGCACACTCATAAACACACTGAGGGAATTCATGCTCCTTGATGCCGAGGCTTCTGAAAGTGAGCTTCTGAACGAAACACACTGGGGAGCTGTCCAGTGCTGATTATATTTACTGTGTATGAACATTTCAGATGTGATGGCCTTGAAGAAGCTACAGATGAATAAGTTTCCTTCCAGCTGATTCAGAACTCACCTGCACTCTTAATCTTTAGCTTGTATTGTGCTGAATGTGGTAGTGGAGCATGCATGAGACCATATGAGACCATATGAGAAAACTCACTGCATGTTTCACACTCATGTTCATCAAAGCATCTGTTTGGGATAGTATGGCCTGCATTGTTTAGGATGGATGGATGGATGGATGGAGAAGAGCAGAGTAAAAAGAAAAGAAAGAGAGAAAGAGAGTGACAGAATAAGAGCAGGAGAGAGCAGAGAGAAAGTGAGAAAGGAAATGGAGTAGAGAGTGAAAGACAGAGAGGACAGAGAGGAGGAGAGTAAGTGTTCTATATTAGGAAAACATTCAATAGCCTCAGCTCCTTTTTTTTTCTCAGCATCAAAACTTCTCAGGATGCTGCTGTAGAGGACAGGCCAATGATGCAACATTTACACAGAAGCAAACAACGCAGTAGAACGAGATGGGGCTGGGTTGAGAGGAGAAAACACGAGGGAATGAGAGGAGAAATCCCAAAGACAAAGTGAGTTCCTCTAGAGGACAGAATAAATATATCTAATCAGATAGGAGCCGGCCCAGGAAGTGTCCACTTTACATGCATTCACAGTCAATCCAGTGTCAGCTGGGCGAGTGGCCTCTGTAGATTACTATCAGGTCACGTCAGTACTGCTTCTTACAAAACCTGCATGTTGGCTCTTTCTCTCTCTTTCCTTTTCTTTCTCTATCAGGGGTCCAACGCACTCAGCGTTTTATCCTAGTCTAACGTCAGAGTCTATTTTGGTTTGCCAGAGCCAAGGAGGGCATATGCGTAGCTGTGCTTTATTATGCTGACTACACAGGGCCTATTAATTATTTACTGGGTGGCATTTTTATTTTGCTTAACTATTAATCATCAAAATGTTCAGCCTCATTCCATTTAACTCTTTGAAGTGCCAGGTATCATCAGCAGAGGCATGAAATAAAAGCAACTCAATATGAATTCATTGCAGTTCATTGAATCAAGTGATTACAAAAGTTTGATTCTAAACCGTCTGTGAAGTCGTAGATCATTTAATGAAAAGTTTTTGCTATAGTGACTATTGAATAGTCTTTATTTTGTGGGAAAATCAAACACATTTTTTGCCTGTTCTTCACATTAAAACAAACAGAAAAAAAAGACTGAACATGTTGTAAAGAAAATCTCATTTAATTATGTAAGGACACAATCTAATTAAGTAAGCACCCACCGAGGAGCAGAGCTGCACTTCAGTCTAAAGCTAATTTAAACACCTAGTGTTTGTAGGACTTTTCAAAATCATTTTTCTTCTGTTATTTTTTGAAGTAAACCATTTAAATGTGTTTTATTGTCAGTACAAAACTTGCCAGTTTGATGTTTTGGTGAAATGTTCTGTGCTAAAGAAGATAAGAAGATTATATTAATGTTATTAAAACTTTCAAATGCATTTTAAATATGATGAATAATCACAATCATTCAATTAATGAATTCCGTTCCATTATCACACCGGCTTAATCCTTATCAGGGTCGCGGTTAGTCCCCTACCCCCTCACTGCACCCAGGACAGGGCACCAGTCCATCATTGGGTCCACACGCTCAAACACATGGTCAATGTAGAGTACCCAATCCACCTGACCTCCATGTTTTTGGACTGTGGGAGGAAACCGGAGTCCCCGGAGGAAACCCACACAGACACGGGGAGAACATAGAAGCTCCTCTCAGATGGGGACTCGAACCCAAAACCTCAGTGCTGAGAGGCAAACATGCTAACCTTTAAGCCACAGTGCTGCCCGAATTAATCAATCAATTAATTAAATAATATTTTAATTGTTTGACAGCACCAGTAATCATGCAAGAATAAATGTCTTAAAAAGTCTTCTCGGGAAACTCTGAAGTCAACAATCTCAGACAATGCAAATATCAGTGCATAGACTGTGATCCTAAAGAGGAAACAAAGACCACATGTCTTTACAATGGTCAGGTATCAAAGACCTGACCCATGACAAAGTGGCAGTTCCACTCCCTGAGGGTCTGAATAAGAACGTTCTCAAAAAATTGTTAAGGCTTATTGCCTGTGATGGGCAGTGGACATTGGTGGCAGATAAGGCATCACCACAATGAGCACCCAATACGAGTCCATCACTGACCTTCTAGCATGGACAATATCATGTGATCATTCACCCAAGATTTGATTTAGTGACTTGCAGGGGGTGAGTGAAGGGGTGTGAGTGGCTCACAATGAAGAGGTCAACTCTATTGGTCTGAGGGAGATGGAGCTAACACAGGGGGTCAGAAAGGTCAAAGTCCAGTAACCCTGTTCAAGTGGAACACAGGAGGGGGGCAAGGCCACCGTGAGATCTAAAAGGCAGTGGAAGGACATGCAAAAGTAAAAAAAAAAGGTCAGTTGAGAACATGCAATTCTTCTTTTAAGATTTGTTTATTTAATTCAGGAATATCTTCTTGCCACATTGGATGTTCTCAAAAGAACTGGTGCAAAGTAATACATCCCACTCATATACCTAACCTGTACCTTATGCAATTATTCAGATCTGTTTATAAGACTTGGAAACTATACCTTGAACATTTAGGGCCAAGAGACTATCCAGTGTAAGAAGACACCACATGTTATATCAGCCATAAATGTAAAACAAATGTGCTAATATGGCTAATATACTGTTTGTGTGCATCCAAAGCTGTTCGGACACACCGGGTCATAGTTTGGACTTTACAAGACAAGAGGCATTGGGTATCTGGCATCAAGATTTTAGCAGCAGATCCTCTAAGTTGTGAGAAAGAGCTGCAGTGGGTAGGACTTGTTTTATCAGCACATCGCACAGATGTCCACTCAGATTAAGATTTGGGGGCTACTCTTGGTGGGTAATGACCAACACTGGCTAAGAGCACCTCAAAAGCCATTCTGCTTTGGAGATGCTCCGACTACTTGTCAACGTGGCTCAGGTCTACAGGCTTACATATTTTTCTCCAGCATCCATCATGTCTATGAAAACAAAGTGTGCACTTATTATGTAATATATCCCAAACCTTCATATGCACCCTAGTTATGAGATAATCAAAGTTGATAATCAATGATATTCCTTTTATCTGTATATACAGGGGTTATACAATGAAAGTGAAACAGCTGGTTTTAGACCACTCATAATTTATTAGTAGGTGTTGGGCCTCCTTTTGTGGCCAATACAGCGTCAGTTCATCTTGGGAATGACATATACAAGTCCTGCACAGTGTTCAGAGGGATTTTAAGCCATTCTTCTTGCAGGATAGTGGTCAGGTCACTACGTGATGCTGGTGGAGGAAACCGTTTCCTGACTCGCTCCTCCAAAACACCCCAAAGTGGCTCAATAATATTTAGACACAAAGACTTGCTGTCTTGGTCACAGATGCGCCAGCAAGACGTGCAGCAACAATTTGTCCTCTTTTGAACTCTGGTATGTCACCATAATGTTGTGTGCATTGTAATATACTATATAACTGTGCTCTTACCTGCTAACTGAACCTTCACACTCTGCTCTTACTGGTGCAATGTGACATTAATGAAGATTGGCCACCAGACTGGTCCAATTTAGCCATGAAACCTCCCTCACTAACATGACAGCTGTTTCACTTTCATTGTCTAACCCCTGTATATATATATATATATATATATATATAATCTTGTTTTCAATAAATATGATGTCACAATCATAACTGCTGCAAAGCGCTCTCCTCAGCCTGCTGTAGAGGATTGTGCATGCAGGCCATTCTTTTTCCATCTTATTGTTGGTTTTATGATTGGGGAGAGACTTAGCTTTGCTGGAAATCAAATCCTCAGATATCAACATATCTTCTGCTCTTTATGTGGGAACAAAACTACTGCTGCTCCACAGCATGAAGCGGGTGTGTATTAAGGAGCTTGTTTAAAGTCTGCTAGATGAACTCAGCAGATCAATAGCATAATAGCTGCAAAAAGACTCAGGCAGCATCAAATATTTATCTCCCACCATCCTGCTCAAGCCTTTACCTAACCCAACCCACCAACAGTGCTGCTTTCAGACTCTTATTCACAGCAGATTTTGCACTTGGAGGTTCTTGATTTGAGTCATATGGACAGATGGAACGTCTTTTGACCCCTCAACGGAGCTGAGGGCAGTTAGGGGTCAGTACTGTGAAATGATGTGATGTGACTGGCTCATCCTGGGGAACTGGTGACGGGTCTTAGAAATCGCAACCGGAGGACACTGTAAAGCTGAGTGTCTATGGTTCTGGAGGATTTTAGTCCAACAGTTCAGATTCATTATCCTGCTTAACTGCATTTGAAGCCACTGTAAAATACTCAGAGAATTTCCTGTAAACTGGGATTTGTGCCACTGTTGGTAGACCTGTATGACCGTGGACTTCAACACATGCAAATTCAGTTACTTCCTTCACACCCTGGTCTTTGGTGCCCAATTACAATCACTTTTTTTAGCCAGTCATTAACATTTGCTTTGTGACCCATTTTCCACACATTGAGCAAAACAATCACTTAGAGCTGGGCGATATGGCCAAAAATTTTATCATTGTACACTTTTCTATATTGATCAATCTCGATAATTATCACAAATTTAAATATTATCAAATTTTCTAACACTGTCAAAGTTTTAAACAGCATCTTTCTAAAAACATCAGACTAAATACATGCAATGTTATTTCATTTATTTAAAATATTATATAGTTTATCGCCAGAACATAATTTTATATTGTATCTTCTGGCTGGACGCGTTGAAAGATTAAGATGAAGCAATTTGCCAATGTGATTTTCAAACAACAGAATTTGACCTCCGCATTTAACCCATTACTGCAGTGAAATACACACACACACCAGTTAACACACTAGGCTGTGAGAATTTGAGAAACGAGTACAGTCGTCGCTTTATTGTTGAAACTTACATTGATTGCTGTTGGCTGCAGCCACTCCAAAATAACAACAGGCTAGAGAGCCAAGCTAACATGCTAAAGCTAGCCCTTTGAGCTGATAGACACACACACACAGTGAGCCCCCCTCCTTCTCCATCTCACACAAACAGACAAGCACACAGTGACCTCGCACTCTCTCACCCGCTCTCCTCCAATCACACGCTTGTCTTAAACACAACAGTCCATTTTGGCGGGGCTGGTGAGGAGGAGCACCAGTATCACACCTGAACTCACCGTCAAGCTGCTTAGACGTGAAATGGAAACAAACGTTAATGCTTATCAAATTTTATTGCCCCAGCTTATCATCGTCATTGGAGGAAAAATTATTGTGAAAAAAAATTATATTGTTTTATCGCCCAGCTCTACAATCATTATACTCTCTATGAATCCCATTACACACCCCACAGGTAGTTATAACCCAATCATCTTCATGCAACACCGTCTGTAGAAGCCTGGTGAGTGCTGATTTGCCAAAAAAAAAAATATTTCCTTCAATGCATCAAATTATATGCATAGCACAGACTATACTTTACAAGGATAGATGATGGTAAAGTGAGCTATAAATATTTTTCTACATAAAACCTCATTATGTTAACGTATGCATAACGTACAGATAATAAGGCCTATTTATGTTGTGCAGCACTTGTGCATGAGAGAAAAAAACACAGGCAAAGGATGGGCATTATCCTCAGTACTTAGATAAAACACAGCAGTGAATTACTTGAAATGTAAATGGAATGTGCTGTTTCACTTTACACCACTAATTTAACAAGAGAAGGGATTATTTTAATCAAGTAATAAAAATACCTAAATATACATAAGGATTGAAGAACAGCTACATAGAATTCCTTTGGATTGAAACAATAACATAACAGCCATAGTTCTGATCTGTTAATTGACCTGATGTTATACTTGTTAATGACAAATAGTAGCTTACTAACCCAACATTAATTCACTTTGCGTTACTTCTACAAGTGTTGTGGAGTTCCTTGTCTTTTTGTATTGTGTAATCCTGCTGATTATATCCTGCTGAGACATCTCAGCAGCTGCCATCCCACTTAAGCTGCCACAGATTCAGGCATATTTTATGTATTTATGGATGCAAAAAAGAGTCATCATAAAAGACCCTGTTTGTGGAAGGATACTACTTTACTCTAAAGATGGGTCAATGGATATTTACTATGATTGTTATAGTTATCATTGAAAGTTTCCAGAGCAGTGATATGCAGGGTGTCCCAATGGCTTGAATAATGACCATGAATAACTGTTACATCCCAGCCCTGCCTCATTTCTGTCCACAAGCATGTGTTTTGTTCCCCATGTGTTGTCTCTATGTCCCCGCCTCTGTCAGGTCACCAAGCCCTAGTCATTGTTTGTCACATTTTGTCAGCTAAATACTCTACACCTGTCTTGTGTTAGCACTCAGCCCTGCCCTCTCGTTTGTATGTAATCATGTGTTGCTTTATAAGCTCAATTACAGTTCAAGTAGACGGATGTTAAATTATGATGACTAATATCTGTGGCTGTGGGAGTGGAGGCCGGCGCCCATCCGGCCACCTGCTGCTGCAATGAGACATTAAAACTCTGTTATCCTTATGCACACAGCATGTGACGTTGGTTATTTTACCCTGAGAACTGTATAACAATCTGTGCATAATCAGTGCACAGTACAGGAGGAGTCAACGTACTGGATAACAAACTTGATTCATAAGAAGCAACAGAAAAAGAAAGCTGGCAAATAAAGCAGGCGTCCATGCAGACTACTTCACCACCTGATCTGGAGAACAGAACTGCACGCTGGACATTTTCAGCACGTAGTATTATTAACCTTTTTCATACATGCTGAGATATATTTAATCCAAATGACATCATCAGATCTTCATTAGAAGTAATTCATGATTGTTTGGAGAGAGAAGGAAGTGGGACACCCTGCAGGTTAGTGATTAAACTTTTTTTCAGGTCTAATTCACAGCTTATAGAGAATCCTGTAATATCCTGTTATTCCAAATTAAGAGATACCTGCCAGCCAATCAGAAACAAGTTCTCCAGGTTATAACTACATTAAAAACTTAGATTAAACAGAAGGAATGGAACTGACTTTTTTATTCTTGCTCTGAGAAGTTTAAGATAACTATGTTGGTTCTGCTTGATGCAAATTATTTTTGGACACCGTTACACCTTTAAAAGGTGGTAAATGTACTGTTACACAGTCTTTCATGGCTTATTGCTGAATTTGCAGCGTGTGGCTGAGCAAAGAAATCACCAAACTGACTTGAACACTGGACATCCAGAACCCAATCTGGTCAACTCTGCTGTTAACACTGCTAGTTGGTGGCAGTACCTCAGTCTGACAACAGGAGGGGATGTAGGGAAAATGATGAGATTGGAGAGATGAGAGAAGGAGAAAGAGTGGCTCCTATTTATGAGTTCCATTGCATTCCATACACACATACTGGATATCTGCATTTTCTCCCATAGAAAGAGAAAAAGAAAGAAAGAAAGAAAGAAAAAAGAAAGATGGCGAGATCATCCTAGCAGATGGATCCACGCAATGAGAAGAGGCGGCCTTACTTGGCACTGGTTCTGTATGCATGGCCTGGAGATAAACAGCGAGCCAGAGCAAGCCGGCAGCTTTGAGAAGAAGCAAAGAAAGAACCAAGGGAAGGGATGAACAGAAACTGAGAGAGACGGAGCGATTATAAGAGTTTGGGGACAGAGA
>BRDA01054064.1:0-10073 GCA_036984385.1 Crenuchus spilurus | reverse complement strand
CCCAGCACTGAGGTCTTGTTCTCCCCATGTCTGCATGAGTTTCCCCCTACAGTCCAAAGACATGAGGACAGGTGAACTGGGTGATCTAACTTGTCCGTGTGTGTGTGTGCCCAGCAATGGATTGGCGCCATGTCCTGGAATTGGCTAGGATAGTGTGTAATGCCCTGCTCTGCATCTGGTGAAGGGGTAGGGGACTCACAGTGACCCTGATTAGAATTAAGTGGAAAATAATGTACGGTGTAAACTAAGAAATTTGATTTAGGTGAACCTAAAGCTGAATTAACTTTAAAAAAGAGTGTTTTAAGCTGCCTTATCATGTTTTAATCAGGCTAACTTGATATATTTTTACAATGTGGAAGGACCCACCACTTAGTCTGAGAAGGTTAAGAGGTTAAGCCTATCCTGTGAAATAAACAACGACAATGAAGGACTTTATATGTAGTGAGATTTTCTTTAACATGAGCTCTTCTGCACTTCTGATAAAACTGTGATATAATCTGGATGTGTCTTAGCTCTTGCACTGAAGTACAGCTGACTCAATCTGGACTACTAAAGAGCTGAAGATGGCAGGTAAGAGATCAGCAATAATCCTCTGTTTGAAACTAGATTCAAAGCAGAGCACGTCAACCTCAGAGACTGTTCAAAGGTTTTATGCTGGCTACGCTACACCCCAATTCCCTTTCAGTTTTTACAAAGACCCCCTCCGCCAACCTCTGTGGTGTTCATCAAAGCTAGTCACTCCTCATCCTTCAACACACAGGGCCAAACTCATACAGAGAGAGCCAGATGTATTGGGGAACACATCTGCTTTCAGCTGCAGGCATAGAACATGCTCCTGTTTTAATTAGCCCAGGACTGGATCTGGATCAACGTGGTTTGGAATGGAATGGACAGCAGGCAGGGCAGCATAACCTTCCCACCCACGCACTTCCAATTAGGCCTGGAAATGATGGTTATCTGCAGAGCTACTATGTGTCATATGTGATTGCTGTTTATATACAGTATGTGAATTCTGTCATAGAATGTAGTTACTCTATATGACTCAATGCCAAATCTAATGGAAATATCTGCTTTCACAGGCTACTATGGAACATATGCAGACATGGCAGCTCTCAGGGTGGAAGCTGATGTTTACTCGCTTTAATTTAAAATTTCCCCTCAAGCTGATGTCTAGAACATGATTTCCACCCATCAGGAGGTCAAGGGCTCATTGGTGTGGCTGGTGCTTCTAGCTCTATGGAAATAGAATAAGCCCTTGTTGTAATCGTATGGGTGGTACAAGCTAAGAACGAGTATAAACCACAAACTTGGCAAAGC
The DNA here is from genome assembly GCA_036984385.1 of Crenuchus spilurus. Lineage (NCBI taxonomy): Eukaryota > Metazoa > Chordata > Actinopteri > Characiformes > Crenuchidae > Crenuchus > Crenuchus spilurus. The sequence goes on along the minus strand of BRDA01054064.1, from coordinate 8,756 downwards.
AGATAATGAGATGCCAATGTTGTTTGTGATGCAATTACTTTGAAATAATTGTAGGGAATGCTTATTTCTCTTATCATGGGAAAACATGTGTCCTGACTTGAAATAGCAGAAGAAACACTGACTGATGAAGTGTGTAATGGAAGGTATCAGAGAGGCTTAGTGGGCTAGCTGTATCTATATGAGATCAGGCAAGTGCAGGGCAGGCTTCTTTTTAAAGCAAGAGTGAACAAGCCTTGAGGGTATCTCAAATAGTTGAACATTCAATTTACTAAAATTTCCAGGATTAAGGACAAGCTTTCTTAATTGATAGAGATCTTGGACGTTGTTGATCAAACAGTTTAGAGCGTTTTTCATCCTGTCATACATTGCTCTGCAAGAAAGCTGAAGCATTGCATCAGATAGAGAGCCCCTTATATCTCAATGCCCTTTGAGTTATCATGGGAAGCCTAACCTCTTTTATTTATCATGTCTACATAAAGCCATAGATCCACACAAGCTTTGACTATTTTGAAGAATAATGTCCACTGGGTACTCAAACCCCCAGTAGAGCAGAAGATTCTTTGAAGAAGGGCTTTTTGATCCTCATTCATGCTCTTATAAGAGCTCTTACTGGTGTTGTCAGGTCTGGTCATTAAAAGCGTGGAAACCCTTTTTTGTTAACCATACATTTAAAAACCAACATCATTCATATATGAATAAGATTTAAAGTGTAGTAGTGCTTAGGTGCATAAAATCCCATTGTTAGACAATGAATAAATAGTCATATCACAAAATTTTGACAATCACAGGACATCACAGATGCCACAGACAAGGGTTTACTACTTGTCTAAATAAGTGAGCACACCAGTCATTTGTAGCAGAGTTTAAAACTATCATCATGGGCAAAAAACGTGAAAGGACTGATGTACCGGGTGAAAGGTGGTAGCATCTCAGAAACCACTAACTTTGTTAGATTGTCAAGAGCCACCGTAGTGAAGGTGTACTGAGAATGGAGTTCTAGTACATTGATAGCCACCCAACAACATAACAATGTGCCACTGATGCCCTAATAAAAACAACTCCAGCAAGTGGTACAGAGCAATATATGTACCAGTGTGTGCCAGTGCACCTCTATAATGACTTTATTTCTAAAGCTTAACAAATGTGAGTTTACGTGTTTCACTCATTCAGTGGTTCCTAGATTGAATATTTATGAGGTGCTGTCTACACAATGGTAATTAAGGGTGATTTACAGTATATGGTTGTATTTCATAAACCACTGACACTTGTTTCACTCATTCAGTGGTTCCTAGATTGAATATTTATGAGATCTTGAGTTCTTTTGTTTGATGGGGCATCTTGGCACATTCCACACATTCCATGGCCAGTAATCCACCAATAGAATGTCTGGAATTACCATGTCGTTATCATATGAATGACAGATTGTGTCATTTGACAGGAAAAAATGCATAGCTCTCTGACTTGTTCTGAAAAACGTGTCTCTGCTTATTTAAGCTCCTCTCACAAATACCTAAAATATATTTAAATTCAACCTATATGTATTTGAAAAGTAGACCCTGTAAGGTTTCTATGGTGTGTTGTTTTGTTTCTAGAATAAAATCTTGCAAAGTTATATGAGTTTTTGTGGAATTTCATTAATATGCTGCTGGCTGGAGCACTGAAATCCAGAATTTTAAATGATTAGAATATTTAATTTTGGCATTTGAGTTTTTGATGTGACACTGTATATGTCTTTTATTTTGATTTTTATTCTATTTTACAGAGATGCACTAGTATTTATAGGTTGAATTATTCCTGACCTTACATTGAACTCTCTCATTGTTTTCTGTAACAAAGTTGTGGTTTGTGATGAAAAGACATGACAGAAATTCCCACATTTGTAAGGCTTTGAGAAACCCTCAGTGTGAAGTAGTATCAGCGCTTCTGTCAAGGTGCTGCCGAACATCAGAGAGATTACAGTGACAGGCTGCAGAAAGTAGAAAAAGAAAACTGCCAACTTTCTCTTTTTATTCCAACAAATCACACAAAACCATTCAGCCTCAAACCACACGTTCACACCATCACCTTAACCATAAGGTGTAATATTCACTGATTAGACTTCAAATGTGTTTATTAAGTAAAAATGAGACAATGAAAGTCACTGAGGATTTAAGCAGCTGACTCCTTCAATGTCTGTTCAGTAGATTAATAATGAAGAGAATGATATAACGTTAAAACGTCCTTCCTCACAGCACCGTCATGTCACATTATTATAAAAAACGAATTTCTGTTCAGAATTAATTCAAAATGGTAAACAGTCATTTTATATGCATTACATGTAAAGTGACATTTCAAGCCTTTTTTGATTTACTGTTGCTCAATATGACATATTTCATAAAAAAATCAGAATATAATATATATAATAAATATATATAAATATTTAATTTGGAGTTTGAGTAAATTATAATTCAAACAGTATCAACATTAAAACAAAAGTACTCTTGAAAAATGTACATATATTTACAAATATATTATTGTATATGATTAAATTACATTACTTTTTAAATTAAACTACTAACCATGCTCAAACATACTAATATGCTCATTTGTGTAGATGTACTAATATTTATAAATTACATATTTTTAGATTTAAAATTTTACTTCAATTTAATTTTTTATTCAATTTTAATTTTTTATTCAATTTTAATTTTTTATTCAATTTTAATTTTCGGATAATAATTTTACATTTTTAAGTCATTGTTCATAGTCATTATTATTTTTTTTATTGTTTTTCTGCTGTGGGAGCTGCTTAAAGGGATTAATAATGTTTTATCTAATCTAATCTAATCTAATCTAATCTAATCTAGTACATTTTGCTTTCTGGGAGTTGGGTTATAAAAACCTGGGCCAATCTAGGTTTAAAAATATGTGAAAGTGGACAAAATATTTTTTGGTTTAGTGCAATCGACAACTATTCAGGTAAAGAGTAAAAATGAATAAACATAAACATATTTATTTTTTTCAATTGTCCAAACTCTCATCATATGTCCAGCCTCCCCCTGCAAAGCCCACAGCTCTGAGTCTTCTCCCACAATGCTTAAAGTGATTGGAAGACATAGGGCAAGACATCACAGACCACTCCTCCATACAGAATCTCTTCAGATCCTCGAGATTCCAAGGACCGTTTGTGCACTGTCCTCTTCAGCTCAGCCCACGGGGATTTGGGTTAGGGGACTGGGATGACCATGGCAAGACCTTGATTCTGTGTTCAGTGGACCATTTTCTGTTGATTTTGAGGTGTGCTCTGGATCATTGTCTGACTAGAAGATCCGACCAAAGCCAAGTTTAAGCTTCCTGCCTGAGACAGTCAGCTTTTGATTTAATATCTGCTTGTACTTGGTAGAGTCTGTGAATGATTCCATGTATCCAAACAAGTTGTCAAGGGCTTTTGGGAAAAAAACAGCCCTACAACATCACAGGTCCACCAGCATACTTTACAGTGTGGATGAGATACTTTTGTGTATTGCTCTCTTTGTGTCTATGCCAAACCCACCTCTGGTGTTTGCTGTCAAAAAGCTCTATGTTGAACATTTCTGACCATAGAACACAGTCTCACTGAAAGTTCAGGCAGTGTCTAGCAAACTGTAAGTGCTAGAGTTTGATGGCACTTGAGAGGTTTCCTTTGTCAACCCTCCCAAACAACTTGTGGTTATGTAATTGGCGTCTGATTGTAGTCTGTGAGATGTTCTGTCCCCAAGAGAAAATTAATGTCTGTGATTCTCTGCTCTAATCCTTGTAGATTCATTGGTCACTCAAACCATCCTCATCACTGTGCATGGGATCAGTACACACATAAGTTCAGGTGTCTCCTTTTGTTAACTGTAGCTAGATAGATAAACAGATTGATCATACAGTGTATTGGATTGGATTGAACTTTATTGTCGATTGTGCATCAGATCTGGGTAAATAGGGGTATTGTTTAATGTTCCTATGCTGCTAATAGCTATGACTTAAACTTTAATAGACCAACTGACCAGCTGACTGACTGACTGACTGGTTGGCTTGAGGGTTGACTGGTTGGCTGGTTGGCTTGAGGGAGTGACTGACTGACTGAGTCTCTGGATGTCTAGCCAATTGATTGGCTGGCTGATTGACTGACTATCTAAATTGACTTACTGGCTAACTCTCTGGTTTACTGACTCTAAGGTGGGCTGGCTGACTGACTGGTTTGCTGGTTGACTGGCTTACTGACTCTGGCTGACTGACTGACTGTCTGCTTGACTGACTGACTGACTGACTGACTCTGGCTGACTCACTGGTTGAATGAGTCTGGATGAATGATTGGTTGACTGACTGACTGACTGACTGACTGACTGACTGACTTTGGTCGAGTAGCTGGTTGACAGACTGACTGATTGATTGACTCACTTTGGTTGAGTAACTGGTTTACTGGCTGACTGAATGGCTGGCTGGTTGACTGGTTTGCTGACTGACTGACTCTTTGGTTAATTGACTGACTGATTGGCTAGCTGGTTGACCTGCTGACTCTCTGGCTGAATGACTGAAAGACTCTCTTGTTGACCGGTTGACTGACTGACTTTGGTTGACTAGCTGGTTGACAGACTGACTGATTGATTGACTCACTTTGGTTGATTAACTGGTTTACTGGCTGACTGAATGGCTGGCTGGTTGACTGGTTTGCTGACTGACTGACTCTTTGGTTAATTGACTGACTGATTGGCTAGCTGGTTGACCTGCTGACTCTCTGGCTGAATGACTGAAAGACTCTCTTGTTGACCGGCTGACTGACTGACTTTGGTTGACTAGCTGGTTGATCGTCTGACTGATTGATTGACTCACTTTGGTTGAGTAACTGGTTTACTGGCTGACTGAATGGCTGGCTTTTTGACTGGTTTGCTGACTGACTGGCTAGCTGGTTGACCTGCTGACTCTCTGGCTGAATGACTGAAAGACTCTCTTGTTGACCGGTTGACTGACTGACTTTGGTTGACTAGCTGGTTGACAGACTGACTGATTGATTGACTCACTTTGGTTGAGTAACTGGTTTACTGGCTGACTGAATGGCTGGCTGGTTGACTGGTTTGCTGACTGACTGACTTTTTGGTTAATTGACTGACTGATTGGCTAGCTGGTTGACCTGCTGACTCTCTGGCTGAATGACTGAAAGACTCTCTTGTTGACCGGCTGACTGACTGACTTTGGTTGAATAGCAGGTTGACAGACTGACTGATTGATTCACACACGTTGGTTGAGTAACTGGTTTACTGGATGGCTGATTGACTGATTAGGTCACTGAACATAAGTATACAACATGTCCTGTGATAACCTTTAGATATTTTAGCAGTAGAAAAGCATCAAATCACTGAAAGAGTAAAGAATGAAACATTGCCTTTCTCATCACGTAAAAGGGGGAACGTAGCAGAAAAGGACAGTAGGGAGAATGAAATGATGGAAGAGAGGACAGAGTGATCGTAAAAAAGAAGAGAGGAGGCACAAAAAGGCTCCGTAAGAGGGGTCACCTACTGCCTGCAGCGTCCCTCGTAAAGAGCTGTTACCCAACCAAAATAAAGATTATAGGAAGCAATGAATTTAATGGAGAGCTATACAAAGAGATAGAGAAGTGCTGCCAAGCTGGGCTGCCCCAGGGGCCAGAGAATGAGAGAGAACAGGCACAGACTGCCGGTGATGTCATCGTGCAGCAGAGGGATAAAAAAGGGGACATGAAGGACAGAAGTGAGAGAGAGAGAGGGAGGGAGGGGCAAAGAGGAAGTTTAATACAGAGGCCATGCAAACAGCATGGTGAGCTGAACAGCTTTCTCTGTTTGGACTCCAGCCATGGACACAGAGCCTGTTGCTTTGAAACAGTGCCAGGCATGTTCAGCATGCTACCTGTCATCATATCCAAGAGCAGGAACATCACCACATGCAATTCAATTCTACCACATAATCATAAAAAATCATCTTCTCTCTGAATACTGAAAAGCATCACAGTGAGCTAAATACATTTAATGAAGTCATTTACATGCATCCAGCAGAAGACCAATGTAGCTCCACTACTACATGCTGTATGGTCAGGATTATCATTTCGTGAGCATATGTCCTCTCAGCGAGGGCCAGAAGCAAGGTGGGATTGATCTGGCACTGAGAAAACGCTAGGGTTTTTGAATTGGTGCCATGACCCAGTATATAGGCATATTGACATCACCAGCTGCAAACATGACAGCCAATGTCATTAAATTCATGTACTGTGCATTTGAAATGCTTAAAAAATCATATCCTAATTTAGCTTAGTAATCAACATTTAATGCCCTTCTTAATCCTTTATTTTAAAAATGACAGCTGCCTTTATCCATCAAGTACATGATAATAGTTATAATAATTTGGGCTGCTTATATTTATTGACTTCATTTAAAACCCACTTGAGTTAAGTGTCGTCATTTACAGTCTGTTGACTGCAATATTACATCTGAGTATTATGATTAAAGTGAACAGCTTAAAATAAATGTTACATATTAGCATTCATCTCAGCAACATTGCCAAGTTTATGGATGTCAGTGCACTATAATTATATTAATAATAGAGCCTATATACACATTAAGATAGCAGTTGAGTAGAATGTTGCGTGAAGTCTATGAAGCTGCAATACTGACTTGAAATATCCCGCTTTCTGAATAAGATTTATCCTGAGGCTTGTGAAGAAAATTAAAAACTATTTAATTCAAATTATTCCTTACTTCAAACCACATCTACATAAACCCCTTAACCCTCTAACAGCATATTAACAAAATTCCAAAAATATATTCCACTTATATAACTACAAGATTTTATTCTAGAAACAAAACCAAACATACTCTGGAAACCTTAAAGGGTCTAATTTTTAAATATATATATATATAGGTAAATATACTTTTATATATTTGTGAGAGGAGCTTAAATAAGCAGAGACATATTTTTCAGAGCAAGTCAGACAACTGCACATTTTTCCTGCCAAATGACACAATCGGTCAATAATATGATAATGACATGGTAATTCCAGACATTCCATTGGTGGATTACCAGTAGTGGGATGTGCGGAATGTGCAAAAATGCCCTATCAAACAAAAGCTCTCACCTAAACAAAGCGCTCTCACCTTGAGTGTTCACACCTATCTAATAAATATTCGATCTAGGAGCCACTGAATGAGTGAAACACATCAACTCACATTTGTTAAGTATTAGAAATAAAACCACATACAATTTCTAAAATATGTAATTTTACAGTGTGTAGCCAACACTAGATTTATGACACTCTCACTGTTTTGACAGTGTTGTTGCTGAGTTTGTGCTGAACAAAAGCCTGCGTAACACTTTGGATAAAAAAAATAGATGGGTGTAAATTGTGAAAAAGTCAAGGCATGTCAGACTACATCAGTGTCTGAAATACCCTCAGACTCCAGGGGGTTGAACACTAAGCTTATGAAGCAGTTACTACTCTTAAAAGTAATTGAGTAAGTATAATATGTATTTATGAGTCTGATGAGGTGAAGTGTAGAACATATAGAGGTTGAGAGTTAAAGAGGTTAAATCTTCTGTACAACAGACTAATTCACAGAAAGAATACTGTTATATATTGTTTCCTTCCATCAACATCATGTCAGATTCATGATCATCCTGCTTTCTGAGAGGCGTGCTACAAGGAATCTAGGCCAGTCTGAATACATATGTCAAGATTTTCAATAAGATCTGAGAGTGAAAGACATAGAGGAAAAAAGACAGAGACAAAAATAGACTGACAGACTGACTGACTGGCTGACAAATTGGTTCAATGGTAGGTAGCTAGATAGTTAGGTGGATACACTATATGGACAAAAGCATTGCATCACCTGCCCATTCATTGTTTCTTCCAAAATCAATGTCATTAAAAAGAATTTATCCTGCTTTTGTTGGGGTAATATCCAGGTTTGATTGCATTCAGCAACAAGAGCATTAGTAGGTTAGGATGCTGGGGCAGTTGTTCGCACAGGCTACCAAATAGGCTAAGACGGCCTCTAAGTTAATGTTTATCTGCTCCAGAGATGCGATTCTATTGGTAGTATTTCTCTACAGGGACTAGACAAGCTGTGTGTGTATTTGTACATCTGTGTCAGCAATGGGTGCAACTTTAAGTAGCTGAATGGATTCATTAAAAGGGGTGTCCACTAACATTTGGACAGACAGATAGCACTGCAAATATTTCTTGATAAATGAAATAATCGTAAATCCTGTCTAAATTTCCCGTTTTGAGAAAACGGTATATTTACTATAAGATAGTCTACTGTATAACTAGACTTTTCATACTTGTTTAAAGTAACTTTATTAACCCTCATATTATGTTCATATTTAATAACATCATTTGTTTTTGGGGTCAATTTGACCCCAGCAATTTAACCCCCCAAAAAATTATTATAATTTCAGTCTCCTCTGTCTCAGACATATTCTCCTCTGACTCAGACACATTCTCCTCTGTCTCAGACACATTCTCCTCTGACTCAGACACATTCTCCTCTGACTCAGACACAGTCTCCTCTGTCTCAAACACATTCTCCTCTGTCTCAAACACATTCTCTTCTGTCTCAAACACAGTCTCCTCTGACTCAGACACATTCTCCTCTGTCTCAAACACATTCTCCTCTGTCTCAGACATATTCTCCTCTGACTCAGACACATTCTCCTCTGTCTCAGACACATTCTCCTCTGTCTCAAACACATTCTCCTCTGACTCAGACACATTCTCCTCT